>CANTAL010000028.1:1622500-1919991 GCA_947650365.1 Chamaelirium japonicum
CACTAAATATTAAATATTAAATAATTAAAAAATTCAAAAGGTAAAGTAAAAAGACTTTGCTGGATTCCTTATACTACGCAGTAGGTGTAGGTACCTTCCGGTTTGAACCTCCACTTAGTACAGTTGTATACATCCGTGAGGACTTGGTGGACTACGGCTTGAACCAGTCTCATTTATCGGGTTTCTACAAGTAGTACACGTAGTACAGTTTTCGATGGTTCTAAGCGGGTTGCGCTATTAATGGCCTTGCGCATATATCTTTTCTTGTATGTTTCTAGGGAGCAGCCCTGGTCCCAGAGTTGCGGCCTCACAACGACATACATATAGGTAAGTCCTAATAGGGGTGTGAGCAAGGCGACACCCCGCCTCATGGGTCTTGGACTTATTAAGAGTTTTAAACTCATCCTACCCCTTGCTTTTAATAAGCACTGACGTCATAGGGACGGGAGCATTATTCAGTGCTCCTCATTTTCAATCACTACTACAGTTTGTTTCTACCCATTGAACCTCCGTGAGGTTGGGTTCCCACTGCGGTGATTTTTCTTATGGGCTTAATCCCATCCCCCTCGACGATTCTAAGACCACTGTCCTAGATAGGCCCTTAGTTAGATGATCCGCCAAATTCTTTTCGGATCTAACAAAGTCTAGGGCAATTATTTGATTTTTCATCTTATATCTGAGAGATCTATGTCTCACTTTCAGATGTCGATTTATTTTCACGTCAGCGTTTTCTTGATTACATTTATCAATAGCTGATCGACAATCACAATGGATAGATATAGCCGGTAAAGGCTTTTCTATCAATGGGATCTCATATAGAAGATCTCGAAGCCATTCTGCTTCTGTGCTAGTGGTATCTAGCGCTATCATTTCTGATTCCATGGTACTCCTAGCTATAACAGTTTGTTTGGTGGATTTCCAAGATATGGCTCCACCTCCTAGTAGGAATACATATCCGGTTGTGGACTTAATATCTATTGAGTCACTAATCCAGTTAGCATCAGAGTATCCCTCTAATACAGCTGGATATCCACTATAGTGGAGACCGTATGATATGGTTCCCTTAAGATATCTAAAAATTCTTTCTAACGCATTCCAATGGGACAAATTTGGGTTAGACGTATAACGACTAAGTCTATTTACCGCGTAAGCGATATCGGGTCGAGTATAGTTTGCTAGAAAACCTAGCGATCCTATGATTTGAGCATACTCGCTCTGTAGTCTAGGAAGTCCAGTATTCTTTGTTAGATGGGTATTTGGATCATATGGTGTGGATACAGGTTGGCAATCGGGATCGTAAAATTTCCTAAGGATTTTCTCGACATAGTGGGATTGGGATAACACTAAACCATTGTTCTTCCTAATGATCTTAGTGTTCAAAATAACGTCGGCTTGTCCTAAATCTTTCATGTCAAAGTTTTGGGACAAAAACTGTTTGATATCATTTATGATTTGTATGTTTGAACCGAATATCAGAATATCGTCAACATACAAACATAAAATGACAATATTATTACCATCTACTTTATGGTATACACATTCATCCGTTGAATTGATATCAAATCCATAGGATAAGATAACTTCATCGAATTTCATGTGCCATTGTTTTGGGGCTTGTTTAAGTCCATAGAGGGATCGAATTAACTTACACACCTTTCCCTCTTGTCCAGGTGCAGTAAATCCCTCGGGTTGGTCCATGTATATTTCCTCATTAAGGTCGCCATTCAAGAAAGCAGTCTTTACATCCATTTGATGTATGACTAGCTTATATATTGAAGCTAAGGCGATGAGGATCCTAATCGTGGTTATCCTAGCGACAGGTGAGTAGACATCAAAGTAGTCTATCCCTGGTTTTTGGGTAAAGCCCTTGGCTACAAGTCGTGCCTTAAATTTATCTATGGTACCGTCGGGTCTAAGCTTTTTCTTAAACACCCATTTACATCCTATGGTTTTACAACCAGGAGGTAAATTGGTAAGTTCCCAGGTATGGTTTTGAAGTATGGATTGGATCTCGTTATCTATGGCTTCTTTCCAAAAAGGTGAGTCTATGGACTTCATTGCATCTGTATAGGTGGAGGGGGAGTTCTCCACCATAAGTGCATAGAAGTCATCAAAGACTTTCTCTACACGGGCACGTTTACTCCTCCTAGGTTCGGTTTGGGTTACCGGTTCAGTCTGGTCTTCAGGTTCTAATTGGACTTCAGGTTCGATCTGAGTCACCTGATTAGAACTGGAGGCCTGGTTATTGGTATTAATCCTAGTGTTGATCCTAGTCTTATACGGAAAGATGTTTTCGAAGTATGAAGCATCTCTTGCTTCGATTATGGTGTTATTGGCTATTTCGCTTATTTCAGAGTTAAACACTAAAAAATGATTAGCGTTACTGTCTGAAGCGTAGCCAATAAAGATGGCATCTACAGTCTTAGGTCCTATCTTCTTCCTTTTGTTATCGGGGATTTTTACCTTAGCTAGGCACCCCCACACTTTTAGGTATTCTAAGTTAGGTTTCCTATGTTTCCATACTTCGTATGGGGTCAAGTCATTATGTTTGAACGGAATGCGGTTAAGGATAAAACAAGCCGTCATTAGGGCTTCCCCCCACAAGTTCTCTGGCGCTCCAGAGCTTAGTAACATGGAATTAACCATGTTCATTAGGGTTCTGTTTTTCCTTTCCGCTACACCGTTGGATTGGGGAGTGTAAGGAGCTGTGACTTCATGGAGTATTCCATAGTTATCACAGTACTCACTTAATTCATTTGAGGTATACTCCCCTCCTCGGTCTGACCTAAGGATCTTAATGGTTTCGTCTAATTGGTTCTCAACCAGTGCTCTGTAAATTTTAAATTTACTAAGAACTTCATCCTTAGTTTTAATAAGGTAGAGGTGGCAATATTTTGAAGCGTCATCTATGAACGTTACAAAATATCTATTGCCACCTCTCGAGGTTCTCCCAGAATCACAGACATCGCTGTGAATTAATTCAAGTATATGGGAGTCTCGATCGATAGTTTTAAAAGATTTCTTAGGTTGTTTGGCTTTTACGCATATCTCGCACTTGTCGAGATTCCTAGTATCGGATTTGGGAATGATATTTAAGGTCATGAGTTTCTTAATTGAATTATAATTTACATGACCTAGTCTTTGGTGCCAAGTGACCGAAGACTCAACATTTAAAATAGTAGAAGAAGGATTGAATACATTCAATTTAAACAAACCATCACAAAGAAATCCTTTTCCAATAAAATTCATTCATTTAGTTATTACAACCTTATTGGACTCAAATACAAGCTTATAGCCCTGTTGGACTAATAAGGACCCACTAATTAAATTCCTCCTAATCTCTGGAACGTGGTGGACTCCGCGCAGGGTCAGGGTCTTCTCCGACGTCAGCTTCAGGTCGATTCGTCCTATTCCTAGCACACGAGCCTCAGCATTGTTCCCCATGCTTACAGCTCCTCCACCTGAGACCTGATAGGTGGAAAACAAAGATTGATCAGAGCAAACATGAATGTTAGCTCCTGTGTCAATCCACCAATCAAATGCTTGAAAGGTCATGTTAACTTCAGTGGTGAAGAGAACAGACCTGAAAGCGGTCCCAGAAGAGCCAGCTCCAGAGGTCACCATGTTGACTTGGGAGCCGGGTGGCGTTGGACCATTTCTTCTTGGATTTGGAGGTGGTGCTGTCTTCGTGTAGAAGCATTGGTTGGCCATGTGATTGGTCCGACCGCAGACGTAGCAGCAACGCACTCCTTCCTTCTTTTGGTCCTTGAGATGGTTTGGGTTATGGTTGCTATGGTAGGGCTTCTTGGTATATGGCTTAGGCTTAGGGTGGAAGGGTTTCTTCTGGAACTTATGTCTAGGTTTTTGGAATGGTTTAGACGGTTGACCCTCTACGTTGTTGATCTTGGGTTTGGATTCAGAGGATCCCTTTTCCCTGAGCCTATGTTGCTCCTCAATTCTAATAGAGTTTAGAACTTGAGTTAGGGTTAGGTCACCTTGGGTATGACTTAGGTGCTTAGAGAATTCAGACCAAGAAGCAGGTAGTTTATCTATAAGACAGGCTATCTGGAAGGTTTCATCAAGGGTGGAACCATTAGTCTTCAGATGTTGGACTAGGTTCTCAAACTCATGAATCTGATCATTCATGGGTTTGGAGTCAACCATTTTGAAGCTGTTGAAGTCAGACGCTTTGAAGCGTTTTACTCCAGCATCATCTAGGCCATACTTACGCTCTAGGGTATCCCATAGGTCCTTAGGGTTTTGAATGGTATAATAGATATCGTATAATCTATCAGATAAGGCCCCTAGGATCCTATGAAGGCCATGGTAGTTGATTTCTTCTGGGGTCCTAGTGGGAATACCAAAAGTTGGTTCAGATTCAGGTTGAGAAGTGGAGGCTCGGGTACGACGAGTTTGGCTGGACCCGTTGGATATTCCTGGTACGGTTTCACCTATGGCTGACAGTAACCCAAGTGTGGTTAGCCAGAATCGCATCTGGTTTTGCCACCTCTTGAAGTTAGACCCGTCAAACTTCTCGGGTTTAGCACTAAGGGTTTCACAGTTTGGTGAGGCCATTTCGGACCAAAATTAGGAGTTGAAATCTGTGGATTGAAAAACAAGTTTTGTCAATTTTAAAGTACACCTAGATAGATTCGACTTTTAGAAGTCCAAATGAAACTTCCAAATCCTAACGGCCAGATGGGCTCCAGGTAGGAGGTGGAGCACTAGGCTCGCTCAAATACCAAGCTACCTTGGGCAATTTAATGCCGGTTTGACAAGCCTTTCTTGACACCGTAGGCAGTGGAATATTTCAATGACGACTTTTAGTCTTTTCTATAATCTATGCTTCTAATTTACTTTTGTAGAAAATAGTTTTGTAATTAGTAGCAACTAATAGGTAGCACGAAATAAAGACTAATAGATGATCACGTAGGCTAACTTAGTGAGCACGTTGCAAAGAAAATAACTTATGAACGATTAAATTACAATAAGTTTCTTGGATTGTTGGAAAATAACCGTTCTAAACTAGCAAACTTTGGAATCAAATTCTTAATATTAAATAATTTTAGCAATAATATTTGCAAGCAAAGGCATATCACAAATTTCTTTTAGAAATTGTTTGCCAAGGCAGAGCGGGTTCTATGGAACCGTCATTCACCTTGCCGAACTTTTCTAAAAGAGAGAAATAATCTATCTCTAATTATTTAGGTTTCTCTATTAGATGCAAATTGATTAATTAGAAGGATAGGACAAGAGTAGAGTTAGAGACTCTGGCCTGTGGTCGAAACGTGCTAGGCACTGTCCCAAGAAACTTATTGCCCCCCTCGTGCGGGTCTCGTGGCAATGGTTCTCGGAGATATGACGACCCCGGTCAGGCGACCTCCTTCTCGTCGGCACGACTTCAAGAAGGTATTGCGAACCTCGTGAACTTTCAGGAACCCAGCGACTCGGATGACGATCTTCTCGAATCGGGGAGGCAGCACCGCAGCAGAGCTTTGGTCCGAGAGAGGGAGTCTCTTCGGAGCAAAGTGGCAGCACCACAGCACCACGACGAGAGAATGAAAGAGAGAGAGAGGCAGTAAGCAGGGAGGAATTCCGATTTTCGGAGTGTGTGAATCCCATGGCTGCACCGGGCCTTATATAGGCCTCGGGCTGTTAATGGGAAGCTGAAAGAGGGGAGCGGTTAATGGGCTGCGATTAAGCCCATTAACCTCGCACGTTACAGCTCGCAGAGAGCAGTCTCGTAACGGCTCGCATGCAGCAACGGGTCGCATGCAAAACGGCTAGTAGCCAAAAAGGAATTTATTAAATGGGGGAGGACTTAATAGCAAAAAACAAAAAGAGGGCAGGTGCGGCCCGGCTCGGCTCGGCACGGCACACACACGCGCGCGCGTGTGTGGGCTAGTGGAGCCCCTCCTCTAGTGTGATGACTAGTGGGGGGAAGTGGGTAAATCCTTATATGTTGGTAGGGGATTTCTCCCCTAACCGATATGGGACTAAACACCCCATGTTGTGTGTGGTTTTAAAACACACACCCAACAAGAACACCCTCTTGGGCTTCGTATATCTAAATTAGGGTGTCCCGACCACGATAATCACGGAGGTCTGGATGCTAGTCAGTACTCCCGTCTCAAGAATTCTTAGATTCCAAGTGGGAAGGGTCTTGACCCTCTTTGTGAGGTCCTAGCCTCAACTATAGGGAGTATGAACCCTCAAATAGGGGGTCCTAAGCGAGTTTTGAGAGTAGGAGCTCTCTACACTTTAGAAATTTTATTTTAAGTATTGGTCCTTTTTCCTCCACTATGATTCCTCGGGAAGAACACCCTGATGGACCAAAAAATCATACCACGATGTACTGAACCACAGTGGGGTGATGGCTATGGCTCTTGCGACGGGATGCACTTAACCAAGTATGTACTTTTAGATATGTGCGCAATGCTCTTTAGCCAACATGGAACCTCAAAAGCCAAAAAAGAAAACCCGAAACCAAAAGGTGACAAGCTCAAAACGATCAAGATATATAAACTCAGAAATTCGACGCAAAAGCTTTAGAAACATGTTTCAAGGTGCGTAAATCAAAAGTCGATCAACACATACAATAAATCATTGACAAGCGTGCAAGATTTGGAAGGCTGTGGACCTAAAACCCTAATTAGTAGAGAACGGAGAGTCCAACTACCCAACCCAAGAGTAAAGAGTATGATATATACATTTTGGTAGGTGTGGGTTGAAAATCTGATCTTCAATTGAAGCTGTGTAGCTTTGCAAGATATCTTCGTGGGTTCATTGACACATCCGAACACAAAGTACTCGAACTTACAACTCCGTCTCTGTAAAATACGCCCCAAACACACAAGATATTGTCCGCTTTGCCCGTGCCGACACGAGGACTTTCCAGGGAGGTCACTCATCGTAGTACTACTCTCGTCCGAGCATACTTAACTACATAATTCTTATGAAATCCGTAGTGGCGCACGGTTTTAAAAAGCGTCTTCTATGTTTGGAAGAGAAAATTATATAAGTAGCTCATGATCTTCTTCTCTCCAGGCGATGTGGGGCTAACTCGTGGCCTTGTACACCTCACCTAATCCATCTTGGTATCATAGCCTCAGGAGTCTTGGCTCTTGGTCGTCACAATCCACCCCCCCTTAAGGGCTACACGCCCTCGTGTAGGGCCCCCCATCCCGAGGAGAACCGGCTCTAATACCATTTTGTAACATCCGCCCCAAACACACAAGATATTATCCGCTTTGCCTATGCTCGCACGAGGACTTTCCAGGGAAGTCACCCATTCTAGTACTACTCTCGCCCGAGCACGCTTAACTACGGAGTTTTTACGAAATACGTAGTGGCACACGGTTTTAAAACACGTCTTCTATGTTTGAGAGAGAGAATTATATAAGTAGCTCAAGATCTTTTTCTCTCTAGGTGATGTGGAGCTAACTCGTGGTCTTATATACCTCACCTCACCTTATTCATCTTGGCATCACAGTCTCAGAAGTCTTGATTTTTTGGCTCTTGATCGTCATAGTTTCAATGAGAACATTTTATGCACACAAAATACGTCCGCCAACAAGGTGGTTAAGTGCGCTCTCGACTTCAACAATATGAATAACTATATTCTTACCCATTATCGCTTGCACACACACACACACACACACACACACACACACACACACACACACACACACACATATATATATATATATATATATATATATATATATATATATATATATATATATATATATATATATATATATATATATATATATATATATATATATATATATATATATATATATATATATATATATATATATATATATATATATATATATATATATATATATATATATATATATAGGGGAGGGATACTCTTACAAGTGAACTCTTACAAGTAAGAGTTGCTAATGAGGGTTACCGTCCGATCAAATCGGGTAGCCATCCGATCAAAGAGAGGAAAAACTCTCACCCTTTCTCTCACAAGTGCAGCAGCACCCCACCCGACCCCCCCGACCCCAGATCGCACCCCCCCCCACCCCCGGCGCCGATCGCCCCCTCCCCGACCACCTTCCCCTCGGGCTCCGGCGACACCGACCCCCTCCCCTTCCGGCGACACCGACCTCCTCCCCTCCGGCGCAGCACCCCCCCGCCGGCAGCTCCGACCCCGCAGCACCCCGACCCGACCCCGACCCCGCAGCGCAGTACCCCGACCCGACCCCCCCCGCCGACAGCTCCGACGCAGCACCCCGACCCTACCCCCCCGCCGGCAACTCCGGCACAGCACCCCGACCCGACCCCCCCCCCCCACCGGCAGCCCCGATTTCAGCGAGATCGGGGCTGCGATCGGCACCGGCGGGGTGGCTCGACGGACGGGACGGGAGGGGACCGGCGCTGCGGGGCTCGACGGACGGGACGAGAGGGGGCCGGAGTTGCGGGGGGCTGCGGGGCTCGACGGACTGGACGGAGGGGGCTGGAGCTGCGGGGCTCGACGGACGGCGGGATGGCTGCGGGGTGCTGCCGTTGGGGAGTGGGCCGCCCACGCCGGAGGGGGGGTTGGCCGCCGGAGCCGGAGGGGGGGTGGGCCGTCGGAGCTGGAGGGGGAGGGGGATCGGTGGGGGGGTCGGGCTTCGATCGGGGACGGGGGGAGGGTTGGGCTGTGCATTTGAGAGAGAGAGAGAGAATGAGTTGGGGACTAATGATCCGAGCCCTCCATCATGATCGGAACGGACGGCCCGGATCATTAGTAAACCCCACTTGTAAGAGGCCATGAGTAAGAGTGTATATATATATATATATATATATATATATATATATATATATATAGAGAGAGAGAGAGAGAGAGAGAAATGATATAGTGCGGCATGCGGTGCGTGCGGCACTGCACCGGAACCGTCTATATATATATATATATATATATATATATATATATATATATATATATATATATATATATATATATATATATATATATATATATATATATATATATAATACGAGGTATGAGCTGACAGCCCATTTGCAACTTTGGGCTGTCAGCTAATAGCCCTCCGATCCCCATCACAAACAGTCCATTTTTTTTTTAAAAAAAAACAATTTTCTTTTACAGCTGTAACCCCTCTCTCTTTCTCTCTCTCTCTCTCTCTCTCTCTCTCTCTCTCTCTCTCTCTCTCTCTCTCTCTCTCTCTCTCTCTCTCTCTCGAGCAGCAACCGACGACTTTCCGGCTCCCCCCATCCGACTCTGGCTCCCCCTCCGGCACCCGCACCTCCGATCTCCAGCACCGCGTCCGCCCTCTGGCAATCCCCGACCGCCGCCGGCCACCCCCCGACCTCCGACAACCATCTCGTCACCCCGTTGCCGGAGGTGGAGGTGCGGTCGGGGTTGGTGCGATCGGCCGGCGCCGGAGGTGGGGTGCCGGAGGGGGAGCCGGAGCCAGCGCCGGAGGGCCGGAGTCGAACCGCGGTCGGGGTTGGTGCGATCGACCGGCGCCGGAGGGCCGAAGTCAGAGCAGGAGACGGAGGTGGGGGTGCCGGAGCCCGAGCCCGAGGGGGGGAGCCGGAGAGTCGTCGGGCTGCTGCTGCTGCTGCTGCTCGAGAGAGAGAGAGAGAGAGAGAGAGAGAGAGAGAGAGAGAGAGAGGTCATAGTTGTAAAAAAAAATTTTTTTAAAAAAAATGGGCTGTTCATGATGTGGATCGGAGGGCTGTTAGCTGACAACCCAAAGTTGCAAATGGGCTGTCAGCTCATACCCCGTATTATATATATATATATATATATATATATATATATATATATATATATATATATATATATATATATATATATATATATATATATATATATATATATATATATATATATATATATATATATATATATAGGGCTGTTACGTTGCGCTGTGAGCTGCCATGGGGGGAAAGTGAGCTGCGGGTATTTTGACCTCCCAAAAAGTTTTGGAATTTGATGAAATTTGGTGAGGTTGTTGTCTAGGATAAGATGATCATCCTCACCAATTTTCATCAAATTCCAAAACTTCTAGGGGGGTCAAATGGTCGAAGCAAAATCTGCAGATTTTAACGGTGACTGCGGACGGCAGAAATTGCTTCGACCATTTGACCACCCTATAAGTTTTGGAATTTGATGAAAATTGGTGAGGATGATCATCTAATCCTAGACAACAACCTCACCAAATTTCATCAAATTCCAAAACTTCTAGGGGGGTGAAAATACCCGCAGCTCACTTTCTAAAACTGCAGCTCACAGCTCACTGTAACATTCCTCAATATATATATATATATATATATATATATATATATATATATATATATATATATATATATATATATATATATATATATATATATATATATATATATATATAGCGTCAGGATCGGATGACCCAGCAAAATTTGACCCATTAATAACCCAGCACCCTTTGAGGCTCTTAGAGGTTATAGAATGGGCTGATTTTTTGTAGGGATGTTGTCTATGGTATGTTGATCATCCTCACAAAAAATCAACCCATTCTAAAATCTCTAGGTGCATCAAATGCGGACTTCAAATCAACGGTTTTTCACTATCAATTTTAACCGTTGATTTGAAGAGCACCCTTTGATGCACCTAGAGGTTTTAGAATGGGCTGATTTTTTGTGAGGATGATTAACATATCATAAACAAATTG
Organism: Chamaelirium japonicum; assembly: GCA_947650365.1. NCBI lineage: Eukaryota > Viridiplantae > Streptophyta > Magnoliopsida > Liliales > Melanthiaceae > Chamaelirium > Chamaelirium japonicum. The sequence goes on from CANTAL010000028.1 coordinate 1,633,183, forward strand.
TCTACAAAAAATCAGCCCATTCTAAAACCTCAAGGTGCCTCAAAGGGTGCTGGGTTATTAATGGGTTGAAATTTTGCTGGGTCATCCGATCCTGACCCATATATATATATATATATATACATATTGTCTGTGATGCCACTACTAATAGGAGTTGTAAGTATTTGTATTTATGGACACTTAGAATAATTAATTATGATAGGTAGTTCTTAATAGGAAATGAACGACGAATGATATGGTTGTGATTAAGGTTATGATATTAATTAGAGTCGATAATTATTGTATTAACTTTTCAACTATGTATATAGTATAGTATTACATGTGATCTATGCGTAGCATTATATTAGCATCATACAATGTTTAGTCTGCATAGGCAGAATAGCTGCAACAAGTGGCCGGGTACTTTGTGGCCACACAGTTATCAATAGACAACTGGCAACGATGACAAGGGAAGAGGGCTTCTGCTAGCTTGAGAGGCACTGTGCGGATAGTATTCTCTCTTTGGGAGGAACTACAGGCACCGCCGGTGACTCCAGCAGCGTGGATCGGAGCGGATCTATGGAGGCTTCGACTGCTACCTAAGGTGCAACTCTTCTGATGGTGGGTTGTCCATGGCGCCTTCTCAGCAAATTAATTCCCTTTTGTGGCAACGACTACGTATGAATTTTGAAGCTTGCCCATGGTGTCAGACATCGGACGAAGATATACAACATGTTTTATGGGGTTGTCCTAAGGCGCAGGAGTTTTGGGTGGGAGTTGCTCAAGGTCACCGAACTTAACTTCTATCATTTAGACCTTTTGCAGTCGGGGTCGAAGGAGGAGAAACGAAGGAGGGCACCGGTTCCGAGCGAATATTTGGCGGTGGCTATGTGGATGCTATGGAAGGCTAGATCTAACAAAACTTTTGGACGCATGGTGGAGCCTGCGAGGCGTTGGGTACACCAGGGGTGCTCGATGATCGACCAATATTTACTGCAGGTGCCCAAGCAGCCAGGGGAGTTGTCTAATCATGTGGACATTTTCATGTGGGTTGATGGTGCTTTTAGTGCTCCTAATGTGTTAGCAAGTGGGGCATGGGTTGCCGTGACATCGGGTGGTTAGATTTGTATGGTTGTTGCTCATGGATTGTGTGTTTGGTTATTCTCTCCAGACTGAGCTATGGGTTATGAAGGGCGCTTTGGAAGAGGTGACTAAGCAGGCTTACAGAAAAGTTGTGATTCTGACGGATGCTTCTAAAGCGCGAGACGCTGTTGTGTTGGGTCGTGGGAGTACTGCAGAATTAGGGCATCTTATACGGGCTTGCCAAATGATCTGGTACCAGTTAGAGAAAGTCCGAATACATTGGGTTCCCAGGACAGCCAATAGTGCCGCACATTGGCTCACCTAGGAAGCCAGACTACATGGGAGAGAGGGATTTTTGGGGACTGATATTCCAGCTGAAATTTCTGATCTTGTGTATCTTCACTTACAGGTCATAAGGTCATGACAATCAGTCCCATGTACCAAAGAAAAACAAGTGGGTAGTTTAATTTTTTAAAAAAACTTCATTTGCAAAAAAAAATTGTACAAAGTGGTGCTACATGTCGATGTAAGATTGTGATTAGGTTGATATAGTATTCTTTGAAGAGACTTCCATCAAATAGCATAAATAACACAATGATTCATCTGACTTTGCCATGTGAATCATATTAGACCAACTAATGACAGCTCTCACTTTAGACAATTCCCGACATTATGGAGTGTGGAGATCTCTAATTCAATACCCCCACCCACCCACCCACACACACACATGTGAACGGGCACGAAGGTTTCTAATTTCGGTTTCGTGTCTGATTTCGGTCAAAACCGAAACCAAAATTTTGACTGGAATTGACTAAAATTAAAATTTATATTTTCAGTTTTGAAACCGAAATTTATATTACCAGCTTCTGTTCCAAAAGCAGAAACCGAAATCGACCAAAATTGTTCAAAATTTTATCAAAATTAGATTTTGCACCTACCTTTCGTTTAGGTCTTGATCGAAACCGAAATATTTGATCGAAATTTTGAAATTTCAAGTGAAATTTCAATCCATGGTGTGCACACGAGCACGCGCACGCGCGCACACACACACACACACTTTTCTCTCTTTTTTTATTAATTTTTTGTTTCAATGAAAAAGTTCAATATATTTTTAACATTCACAAAAAATTATTAGCTATATTGCCTTCACACAAGGATCAAGAGTATAATGTTCTTGTATCATTAGTCGTGTGCATGATCTCTTAGATAGAGTGGGTTGGGGGCCATCTTGACCTTTGTTACGATTCCCTTGTCCCCTCCAAACCGGTGATGAGAGGGAGGGGGCAACAGTATATAAAGATGTGGAACTCCCACCCCTTTACCGATGTGGGACTATTCTCAACACCCGCCCGCACGCGGAACGCCTCTCGATCGGAGGGAGGGACAAGATTCGATCGGAGAGAGAAAGAGGGTGCGACGGGACCACATAGAGGCGAGACGAGGTGGGACCTAGCTCTGATACCATGTTATGTGAGAGATGGCTAGGGTTTGGAGAATAACTGGCATTCTCATTAGGCACATAGCTAATCTATATACAGACATACATACGTATACCCATGAGATACCACGCGTGTAGTGGTGGGAGGCTATAATATACACACATAACACATATTCTAACAACCTTGATATAAGAATGCGATTAGTTGCTTGTCTGCCAAAGTCTTATTTTCCTGTCCATTTATCTACCGTCAGATGAAAAATGGACTGATGTGGTCTTTTCCAACGTAAGGAAAATGATATTTAGTACTACTAACATCACTCATATCGGGATTCTGGGGTGCAGCGTGGGATCCCTCCCCTTCAGATACCTCGGCCTGCTGATCTCGGACAGGAAGCTCCCTAAGGAAACTTGGCTGGACTTGATCCAGTAGGTGGAGCGACGCCTATCTAGTTGGAAGGGGAACCTTCTGTCTATTGGGGGACGACTCACCTTGGTTAACTCGGTCATATTGGCGATCCCTTCCTACTTCCTCTCGTTCTACTCATTGCCAGTGTGGATTACCAAGCGAATTGACAGAATTCGGCACTAATTCCTTTGGCGCGGCACATCGGGGATCCACAGACACGACCCTTTACTGGCTTGGGGGAATGCTTGCAAATTGAAGGAGGGAGGATTGGAGATCGTCAATCTATGCGACTTTAATCAAGCCATGCTGGGAAAATAGTGGTGGCGGATCCTTAGGGGGCTGAGAGACACCTGGAAGGGGCTGTCACGAGCAGATACTTCTGCCGCTTTTCACCTCTCCACTCCAGATTGATCACACACTTCGGGCAGCATTTCTACATTCTGGAGGGGGGGGGTGTCCAGGGGTCTCTTTTATTTTTTGGTGAGATCGAGGCTCATCGCGTGGAATGGATCCAAGATTCGTTTTTCGAAGGATATCTGGCTTAGAGAACTCCATCTTCGCGCCGTGTTCCCAAACCTCCTGGAGCTGGGACCAAACAGGATGGCCACAGTGCGATCTCAAGCATTGGTTTGGGGTGGGATCATGATCTGGCGCCCGAGATTCTCGATGCCGTTTCTGACGGAGGATCTTCAGGAGCTCGGAGAGCTGCTGAACGTCTTGAATGGGGTCACTTTGACTGAGGAACCGGACTCGACGGGCTAGCGGTGGACCTCAAACGGTGCCTTTTCGGTTAGGAGCAGATCCCCATGACAATATTTATCAAGTGGACAACGCCGGAGAAGGAAGCAGAGGAACTAAACTTTGATGGGGCGTTTGATCACACTACACCAATTTGTGGAATAAACTACATAAATAAACGACGGGCAAAGTTTGTCTTTTAATAAATGATGGTCAATTCATTTTTTTTAGTGGTAAAAAATGACATACTGAAAAACTACGGTTATTGTCTGTCCTTTTTCAACATCATTGGTGTAGTGTCATGGGATTAGGGCAGTAGGTACGTGCTTAATTAATTATCAGAAATCACACAGGGCAGATCTTAATGATAGGCTTACCCCTCTTATCGCGATGTCAATGGTTGATATAAAGGCTCGGGTGTTGTGGGAACGTCTCAAAGTCGCTTCTAATTTCTTCCCTACTAATCAAATCTAGGTGGAGGGAAACTGAACAACTGTCATCAAATGGTGCTTCAACGTTTTGGCGATCACTTCCTCTTAAAAGCTATCAACAACCTGCTACGGCTCTTTTCGGTGATGCGCATTACTCATGCCTATCAATTAAGAAGCCAATCATGCAGCTGACCACTTGGCTACATAGGCTAAATTAGCACCTCTTTCGATCTACTAGAATGACATATTTCCGCTGGATTTATTTTTTTGATTGAATGTGACGTATCTTGTTGTATATTTACTTGTGCTTCTATGAATTAAGTTGTAATTTCCTCACCAAAAAAACTAGCTAGATTGTTATTTTTTGCTACAATTACTTTTTGCTATAGTGATTTCACTGTAACAAATTGCTACTCTTCGTTGCAATATTTTGTAAATTTTTACTGTAGTGGTTTTATTGTAGCAAAGATTAACAAACTTTACGGATTCTTACTCTTTGAAAATTACACCAATCATTTGTGTCAAAGAACCGTTACTTTTTTATATATACTTTTCCTGCACAGTTGTATGTAGGGGCAACATGACTATTTAAAAAAAAAAAAAAAAGTTACGGAGGAACTTTACACTAAAATGTAAATGTTGTCTACCCTTTAGCTAGCATATGCTCCAAGGATCACCTAACACAAGTTATCCCTAATTTAAAACGAGATTAAGTTAGAGATAATTCCAACATAGTCACCAAGAGAGAAATCGGGGTACTTGCAGACCCCCCCCCCCCCCCCCCCCCCCCCACCATGTTGTTTACCTTGTTTACACACACACACACACACACACACACACAGAGAGAGAGAGAGAGAGAGAGAGAGAGAGAGAGAGAGAGAGAGAGAGAGAGAGAGAGAGAGAGGCATCACAAACATTGGCCTCCATCCTGTCTGTATAAGAGCCCCCCATCTTCCCACTAGCTCACAACCCCTCATCATCTAGTGTGGCCCTTAAAAACTAAGGCAATGGATGTGGCTCCATAGAAAACTCCAAGAGTTGGGAAACAAGAAGAGGACCTGCCTCTGTAGTAGTTTTTGGCAACGAAACAAGAACCCCCCATCACTGCCAAGAGAGAGGAAAGGAGGTGGAAATACGAATCCAGACAAGTGAGCACGTGGGATTCTGAGGAGGCTCAGTCGACTTCTATCTGCAGACTTTACCACTGCACTGGGTGCTCACACCATTCCAAATTTGGATCCCAGCTCACCTCATCAGATGAAAGGGCTCAATCCACACATGCAAGGGGGCCACCCATGTGTTGGCTATACATCAAACAAAAATATTTGAAAAAATCTATGGTACTCACTTTGGTACCCTACTGAAATTCATAGAGACCATCCGATGGCTCTATGGTGGATCTCAGGCAACCCCTAGGGTTCATCCCAGGGCCCCTAGAATAATGCTCCCACCACCAGGATGCATGGAAAATGAGATTGATGGTGAAATCCAAAATATATATACCGAGAATTAATTCCATCTCCACAATTAAGATAAATATTTACACCGAGAATTAATTCCATCGTCACAATTTTAGCAAGGATTATTGTGGTTGTTGGCGAGGTCCTCGTGACTCTTTGTCTAGGTCAATACTGGACTAGCGTTGCTTACGTCAACGACCATCACCATCAGCGAACAAGTCTTCGTTGAAAGTGTCTCTACGTGTGCGTTAATAGTTAGACTGATACCAGGGGGAGCCTCGGAAACCAACCACATAGGGAGGCGGCGGATTTGAGGCACGGCTACATCACAACCGTTGCTTAGTGCAGTTGGTAGTGGTGCCGCTTCTTCTGGGCACTTACCCGAGATCGATTCCCGCTTCAGACAGGTGCTCTCCTTCGGGTCGTTGCGGGGCCAGGTGGATCCTTAATATATGTGCACTCAGATTGAAGTTGTTTGATGCCTAAGAGTGTGACATTCGCAAGCTGATATGCACCAGGCCAAATTTACCCAACTTTATGTCCAAAAGTTGTGCAAATAAGGTTTCGATAAAACCAATGAAGCTTCAATTACATAGGTCACATGTGCAAACATATACTTCTTTTTTTTTTTTTTTTGTAGGTACTAGTTCTAATGACTACAACGGTCATCAATTGGTGGGAGTCACAATTGGACTGCCGGAGACGCCACATGCCAGCGCAACAAGGGGACTATACCCCACCACACCGCCACTCCAGCGAACCTAACAATCACCACAACATCGCCACCACCAGCGGAGTACAGCGCCACACAGAGCGTACCAAAATCCCTAGCAAGAAAAGAAAAACCCACAAGACAAAAATGATAAAAAAAGATCAAACCCAAAGCAGAGGTCGTCAGCTTCGGAGAAGATCACCACCAGCAAGACGGCTACAAAAATGTTTGGGGACGTTGATAACAACCGAGCTGCCATCGATCCGCCACCTCTACCAAGCACCTTCGAGATCTGCTCCGCCGCGCAACCATCGCTGGAACAACCGCCAGCGGTGCGCCGGTGGCCGGATCAATCAATCCCGTAGCAGACAGACAAGAGGCCACAATCCTGAAGCCGGGCCTCGGCCGGCAAAACATGTAGAGGGTCCTCGCCGCCCCCGGAGCTCTGATCACAAAACACTGCTACCAGAGAAGCCCCTATCTACAACGAGAGGGAAAGAATCAGATCTAACCCCCAACCACCACTAGACCCACATCCTGACCTCTCTGGAGCCACCAACGGCATTTGAGGACGCCAAGAGGGCATGTCAAAACCCTAGATCTAGGGGACAAGAAAAAGGAGGAAAACGATGCTCCGAGCCTTGTGCAACATATACAAGTGCAACATCTGCACATCATCGAAAATGACATGAGTCTCTAACCATGTTGCGAGCATGATAAATAAAGTGGGAGACTTAGCCTTAAGTCCTTTTAGCAGATAGCTAAAGGACATGCAATGTTTCAATATTGGCACCAAGTCCCTCTCGAACATTGCGTGCTATAACAAGTCACTCGTACTTATTTACCCCCTCATGTGCTACAGAAAGTGTATCCATTCATCTCCAGAAAGAGTATCCATTCGCTAGTTGACACAGTGATTTCACGATATCTGCTACCATGATTTCATTGTAGCTACTATAGTGAAATCACTGTAGCACGATTATCAATTCGATTTGGTAATAGTATCAATTTAGTGATTTGTTCGTTGCTACAGTGATTTTACTGTAGCAAGAGTATCAATTAGCCGAATAGATAGTCTTTCTGAAGACAAATGGATACATTTGCTATAGTGAAATCACTGTAGCAAACGTAACATACACAGTGTCATCCGGTGAATAGTTACTCTTGTTGATAATGAATGGATACTTTTTCTGGAGACGAATGTATACTCTTGCTATAGTGTTTTCACTATAGTAGCTACAGTGAAATCACTGTTGCAATTGCTACATGTATAGTGTTAATCAACGAATGGATACTTATGCCAAAGACGAATGGATATTCTTACTAGAAACGAATGGATACTCTTGTCGGAGGGATATTTTTGTAATTTAAAGAGAGAAAAAAGTCAACATCTTCGGTTGAGGTGTGTCCTTGGAGAGGGACGATAATTGCTTGTTATGGATGTTACTTCATGGTTATTTTATAATGGTCGGAAAATATTTCTATTTGTTGTGAGCAGTCAGATTAAAAGGAGCGGCTGTGATTAGACTATGCATTCGGTGATGCTGACTATGATTAAAGTAAGAAAGACTACGGATAGTCATTATCCGTCGTGTGGAAGTTGAGCTCTAATCCTCTCCTCGGTTCATCCTTTTTCCACGGTCAAATCATAGTCGCGTGATGGCAGGCACCTGATAAACATATCACACTCATTTCCAACTTTGCCGTCATCGGATGGTTGTGATTCATTCCCCTTACGCTCTGACACCTATCGATTAAGTGAACTGAGGAAAGGACAAACCGTAGAGGAGTCGAACTTTGCCCACGCCGATCCCCATGTGAAGAAACAAAGGTCTCGATCGATAGTTATAATCCCCAAGGCCGATGATGGGTGGTACTAGTTAAATATTGTGCAGAGTGAGTTAAATTATGAAAAGTTCGATTTAGGCTAAATTCCAAAAATCTCCATGGCACCAACGGGCGCCATGGAGATTTCTCTCTCATGTTGGAAGGGTTCCTTCGACTCCCGGTGTGAACACCAAATGTGGAGCGAGCTTTCCTTCAAGGTACCTCAAGGCTGTTGTGCCTTGTTTGCACGTGCGCACAATGAACCACTTTGAACCCTTGATCTAATTAATTATGTGGTTTTCTATCAATAAAATGATTTTCTTATTGAGTTTTTTACTCGTGGATGAATAGATGTTTGATATGAACCCTATGATGAAACTCTTCAGATAGGATAACTTTGCCTGTCTCGCTCACATAAAAATGAAGGAAAAAGATTAACTGAGTACTAGAACTGATTTGAATCTCATTTCAATGTCCATGATTGGGTTATGAATGAACCATAGGGGAATGCCACCAACGATCGCCACCCACCATCAGTCGCTGTCGCCCCGCCAACCACCATCCGTCTGCCATCATCTCGTCGGCCACCACCCACTGCCGTCACCATCGGCCACCACCCCTGCTGACCATTGGCCGCCCTTTGCTGCCCCATCGGCCACCACCCTAGGGATGGAACTTGGGCAGATTGTATCCGACCCAACCCGAGCCCAACCTAAGTTTTGGGCGAGTTTGGGTTGGTGTATATGAAGATTGGCTTGGGTTAGAGTTAAAAAATACAACCCGAGTTGAATTTGGGTCGGGCTCGGGTTGAGGGAAATCTGAGCCCCGAATACTCATGTATGTATGTGAGTCTGTGATATACAAGAAATAATCATAGACATCCTGAGTACTCATATGTTGAGGGGTCGTAATCACTACCATCCATTTCACCCAGTCCCATATTATTTATTTACTGCTTGCTTATCAAGTAAAGACATTATCGGATGATCTAGTAAATTGTATGGATATAAATGCAACAAAAGTTGTATGGTAGTGTTAGCAAGTATAAGTTATTTTCGGTTTTTGATATTCAATGTTTAAAATTTTAAATCATGATTGGAAATAATTAGTATACCCGAACCCGTACAATCTTACCCGTCCTACCAACTTGGGTTAACCTGAGCCAAACCCGAGCTTGAAAATTTTTGCTTGGGTTAGGCTTGGGCTGGGCATCTCGAGTTGGAGGTTGGGTTGGGTTAGGGTTGAGGGTTCTAGTTCTTGGGTTGAGCCCCAATGCGACCCACCCCTCTCGAATTGCGCACAGCCCTACACCACTCGCCATCGCCGCCCCCGTCGGCTACCACCCGCAGTGGCCGGTGGGGCGGCGGGGGTGGTGGTCAGTGGTGGGTGGTGGCCAACAGGGCGGCGAGTTGTGGCCGATAAGGACAATGGTGGGTGGTAGCTGATGGGGTGACGACGAGTGGTCGACGACGGCGATAGATGGTAGCCGATTTCCCTCTTGATTTTCTTGTGCAGCAGTCATCTTTGCCCATTAGATCACCCATTAGAACCTGAAAATCCTGGAATCATCTCCAAGGTCTGCAAGAATTCAAGTAGTCGTCTAAATTCTAAATCCCACTTTTTTTTCATCATTGAAACCCTAGAAGTTGGTTGTCGAATCATATATCTATGCAAGTATGTGCTAGTTTCATATTGTCTATAAGTGCAAGTATGTGCTAGAATCATACTGTCTATAAGTGCAAGTATGTGCAAGTATGTTCACAACACATTTCTGTTCGAGTGAATCATTTGCATTGACACATCAATTAATTGTGCAGGCCAATCATGTGATGAGCCGGCACATCAATGAATGCGTCGACTCATCATGTGATGCACCGACGCACTATATGGTGTTAGCGTTTCTTGTAAATTATGATTTGTGATGGGGAGTTATGTTTCGAGTAAATTATTCTACAAATTAGGACTTATAAAATAAGGTTTCTGGTAAGGTCTCTTGTAAATTAGGAATTCATGTCTAAAATTAGGGTTTTGATTCAAGTAGCGATTTAGAGTGAGTACCTTGATCATTTTACAGCGACCTCCAGCTCGAAGACAAGGGTATTGGGATAAAAAATGACACCAACCCCATGATCTCCGGTGACGAGGGACAGTTAAGGTGAGAAAAAATTCGAATGGAAAAGATGAACTGGATTTTTTTAAAGGCAACTTAGCGGTTGGTCCCTCACATGTGACTCATTTTAGCATTAAGGACGCCCAACACATTGTTTAAGCTTGGGTCCCTCCGTAAAACCTGAAACGGCTTTAACCGTTTCACTGTTTTAAAAGCCCATCTATATACATCAAATTTCGGTCAAATTACAAACCATTCATCAACTGAAATTCAAAACGTACAGATACACTGTAGCGAACGCGACTATTTTTTTTTAGAATTTTAATATTTGCTATAGTGAAATCACTGTAGCAAATGTTACTCTTCATTACCGAAATGTTACTCTTTATAAAGAATAACATTTCGATAATGAAGAGTAACATTTGCTATAGTGAAATCACTGTAGCATTTTTTTTTGATAAATCTTGTTTAAAAAAAAACAGTGAATCACTGTTGTATTTTTTTTTGGAAGGTGCATGAAATTCTGCACATGATGAAGAAAAGAAAAAAAAAAATTTATTCTGGTCTTTTTTTCAAGAGTTTGTTACACGTAACAAACTCCTGATCTGCTGCAGATACCCCATGTGCTTTTTGAATGGCTAAATATTTTTAAATTCGTAATTATAGGGACCACAACTACAACCAATAGTTTCGGTGTCCTTACACTACACCGATCTGTTTTACAAGGACCTAAGACACATTACCCCTTTTTTTTCTTTATCCATCATTTTAAACATTTAATAGTACATTGATCGTTTTACGGCGATCTCCCGGTTTGACGGCAGGGACATCAGGGACGAAAATCACTACCATCCCTTTCACTCAATCCCATATTATTTATTTACTTCTTACTTATCAAATAAAGACATTATCGGATGATCTAGTAAATTGTATGGATAAAAATGCAACAAAAGTTGTATGGTAGTAATAGCAAGTATAAGTTATTTTCAGTTTTTGATATTTAATGTCTAAAATTTTAACCATGATTGAAAATAAGTACACCCGAACCCGTACAACCTGACCAGTCCTACCAACTTGGGCTAACCTAAGCCTGACCCGAGCTTGAAATTTTTTGCTTGGGTTAGGCTTGGACTAGGCATCTCGAGTTGGAGGTTGGGTTGGGTTAGAGTTGAGGGTTCTAGTTCTTGGGTTGAACCCCAATGAGACCCAACCCGCTCGAGTTGCGCGCAGCCATACACCACCCAGCGTCGCCACCCCGTCGGCTACCACCCACAGTGGCCGGTGGGGCGGTGGTGGGTAGTGGTCAGTGGTGGGTGGTGGCCAAGGGGCGGCGAGTTGTGGCCGATAAGGACAATGGCGGGTGGCAGCTGATGGGGCGACGACGAGTGGTCGGCGACGGCGATAGATGGTAGCTGATTTCCTCTTGATTTTCTTGTGCACCAGTCATCTTTGCCCATTAGATCACCCATTTGAACCTGAAAATCTGGAATCATCTCCAAGGTCTGCCAAAATTCCAAGTAGTCGTCTAAATCCTAAATCCCACTTTTTTTCATCATTGAAACCCTAGAAGTTGGTTGTCGAATAATATATTTATGCAAGTATGTGCAAGTACGTTCACAACACATTCTTGTTCGGGTGAATCATTTGCATCGACACATCAATTAATTGTGCAGACCCATCATGTGATGAACCGGCACATCAATGAATGCATCGGCCCATCATGTGATGCACCGACGCATTATATGGTGGTTAGGGTTTCTTGTAAATTATGGTTTGTGATGGGGAGTTATGGTTTCAAGTAAATTATTCTATAAATTAGGACTTATAAAATAAGGTTTCTAGTAAGGTCTCTTGTAAATTAGGATTCGTGTCTAAAATTAGGGTTTCGATTCAAGTAGCGATTTAGAGTGAGTACCTTGATCATTTTACAGCGACCTCCAGCTCAATGACAAGGCATTGGGGACAAAAATGACACCCAACCCCACGATCTCTGGTGACGAGGGACAGTTAAGGCGAGAAAAAATTCGAACGGGAAAGATGAACTGGATTTTTTTTAGGGGGACTTAGCGGTTGGTCCCCGACATGTGACTTATTTGAGCATTAACGATGCCCAACACATTGTTTAAGCTGGGGTCCCTCCGCAAAAACCAGAACTACTTTAACCGTTTCACAGTATTAAAAGGCCATCTATATACATCAAATTTCGCTCAAATTACAAACCATTCCATCAACTGAAATTCAAAACGTGCAGATACACTGTAGCAAACGTGACTATTTTATTTTAGAATTTTAATATTTGCTACAGTGAAATCATTGTAGCAAATGTTACTCTTCATTACCGAAATATTACTCTTTATAGAGTAAAATTTCGATAATGAAGAGTAACATTTGCTACAATGAAATCACTGTAGCATTTTTTTTTTTATAAATTTTGTTTAAAAAAAAAAACAGTGAATCACTGTTGCATTTTTTTTTTGAAAGGTGCATGAAATTCTGCACATGATGAAGAAAAGAATAAAAAATATTATTTTGGTCTTTTTTTCAAGAGGTTGTTACACGTAACAAACTCTGATCTGCTGCAGATGCTCCACGTGCTTTTTGAAATGGCTAAATATTTTTAAATTCGTAATTATAGGGACCACAGTTACAACCAATAGTTCGGTGTCCTTACACTACACCGATCTGTTTTACAAGGACCTAAGACACATTACCCCTTTTTTTTTCTTTATCTATCATTTTAAACATTTAATAGTACATTGATCGTTTTACGACAATCTCGGTTTGACGGCAGGGACATCAGGGACGAAAATTTATACTAGCCTCACGATCTTCGGTGACGAGGGCAATTGAAGGAGAAGAAATTCGAATGGAAAGATAAATTGTTTTTAACATTTAAAGGTAAAACGATCGCAAAAATTTCAATCGGCATTTGTTGAGGGTTAGAAAGTAATACAAAAGTAATGCAAAAAACAACCGGGTCTATTCAACGAATCGCATGACTTTGGGGGGGAAGGTCATTTTGGGGAAAACCTCATTTAAAAAATATGAGCTATATAGCCTATATACTAAGAGCTTTATGTTCAAATGTTATGTAAAGGCATAGTAGGAAAGTAAAAGTTGTCATTGTTGTAGGATAATTATTTGTTATTGGTGTTAACTCATGGTTATATTTTAAAGCGCTTTGTGTAGAGCTTGTGCCATTGCTATGATAATGGCTGGAAAATATTTCTATTTGTTGTGAGTGGTCAGATTAAAAAGAGCGCTGTGATTACCCTATGCATTCGGTGATGTTGACTATGATTAAAGTAAAAAAAAAGAGTCTGGATAGTCATTATCCATCCTGTTCAAGTTGAGTTCTAATCCTCTAGGGTTCTTTCTTTTTCAAGGTCACATCTATAGTCGCACCCGATATCACACTCATTTCCAACTTTGCGTTCATCGGATGGTTGTGATTCATTCCAATCACATCTCGACGCCCACCGATAGAGTGAACTGCGAAAAGGACGAACCCTAGAGGAGTCGAACTTCGTCCAAATCGGTCCCCATCTAACGAAACATCGAATGCCTGATATTCCTAAGGACAAAGGTCTCGATAATTTGTTATAATTGTCTAGGCACCATGGATGGTACTTGCAGTTGAATATAGTGTAGAGAGTTAAATTCCAAAAAGCTCGATTAAGACTAAATTTTAAAATGCTTAATGACACCAACAGGTTCTTGACCAGTGGTACTTCCTCTCTTCTATGTTGGTGAGGTTCCTTTGATTTCGGTGTGGACACTATGAGCAAGCTTTCATTCAAGCCGTTATGTCTTGATTGCGCGTGAGACACCGTAGAGCGAGATTTCCCTCAAGGTTGTCGTACCTTTTTTGCCTGTGGGACACCGTGCATGGAGCGAGCTTTCCCTCAAGGAAGTTGTGCCTTGTTTTTGTGTGCGCATAATGAACATTTTTGAGCTTTTGCTCTAACACCCTATCCTCTGACTTCCTGGCCGGTCCATTAAAAATAAAAAAACTAATGCGGCTTGCTAGTCATATATGTGGTTTCCTATCAATAAAATGGTTTTACTGGTGGATGAATAGATGGATGATATTGACCCTATGATGAAACTCCTCAGATAAGATAAGCTTGTCGATCCCGCTCGCATAAAATAAATTAAGGAAAAAGGTTACCGAGTACCAAAACCGATTTGAGTTCAAGTTAGATCATTGGCACACTTAATCCTTCTAGACTAATCCACATTGGATGTGGCTCATCGACAAGATCAACTTTGATGGGGACGTCTTACCGCGTATAGCAATGTGGTGAGGCCTATCTCGACGCGTGGCTTGCGGTGATAGGTACCACGGGCGTGACGTGGTAGCGCCTTTCCATCCAAGTTATCTTTTCCCTAATCAAACCCTTAATCAATTTTTCCTTAAACAATACCCTTAATCAATTTTTCCTTAAACAATACCCTTAATCAACCCATCTTTCGTCAATTCGTGCAAGTGTGAAACCAAAGCCTCTCTTATCAGTCTTCGTCAGAAGTTGTCCATGGTGCGCTACTTCCAGGAGACCAACACGCGATCTAGTGTTCCAGGAGACCATGTATTGTGTTGTATGTAAAAAATCGTGTGTGTGTGTGTGTGTGTGTGTGAGAGAGAGAGAGGAGAGAGAGAGAGAGAGAGAGAGAGAGAGAGAGAGAGAGAGAGAGAGAGAGAAGAGAGAGAGAGAGAGAGAGAGAGAGAGAGAGAGAGAGTGAGAGAGAGAGAGAGAGAGAGAGAGAGAGAGAGAGAGAGAGAGAGAGAGAAGAGAGAGAGAGAGAGAGAGAGAGAGAGAGAGAGAGAGAGAGAGGAGAGAGAGAGGGGGGGGGGGTTGTTTTTTAAATGAGCCCCCAACTTACGCGCATTGTTTCTAACTAAAGTATTTCAGAAACTTAAAAAGAGCTTTCAACCCTAATTTCAAAGGACTTCAACTCTCCAGCACTGATGATCTGTTTCTCCTTCTGGTCACTGGCACGCTTTGGGAGCAACATATGACGCATTCCATTTCAAAGACCATGATTGGTTCATGGAATGAACCCTAGGTGATGCCGTTATCACTGATCGCTGCCACCCATTGGTCATTGCTGACCACCGTTGGCCCTTCGTCGTCCCGTTGGTCACCACCCGTTGTTGTTGCCACCGGCTACCACCCCCTGTTGATATCAACCACCCGTCGGCCACCACCGGTTGTCGTTCTGTCGGCTACCACCCGCAGTGGCCTGTGGGGCGATGGGGGCGGGGGTGATCGGTAGCGGGTGGTAGCCAACGGATACGGTGGCGGATGAAAGCTGACGGACAACGACAGGTGGCCAGTGGCAGAGGTAGGCAATAGCCGATTTCCTTGTGATTTTTTTGTGCATCCATCGTCATCTTCGCCCATTAGATCGCTCATTAGAACTTGGAAGTCCTGGAATCATCTCCATGGCTTTCCGGAACACCAAGTAGTCGTCTAAACCCTAAATCCCACTTTCTTTTATCATTGAAAATCTAGATGTCGATCACCGGATCATGTATCTATGCAAGAATATGCTAGTATCATGCTCTCTATAAGTGCAAGTACGTTCACAACACAATGAAATGCTCGCGTATTTATAATATGTGATGGCACATCAATGAAATGTTCCGGCACAAATTGTAGATGCATCAATTAAATGTGTTGACGCATCAATTAAATACTCTGACGCATTATGTGGTGGCTAGGGTTGCTTGTATTAGGGTTTATGGTGCAGAGTTAAGGCTCCATGTAAATTATTATGTAAATTCCTTATAAAATAAGGTTTCGGATAGGGTTTCTTGTAAATTAGGGATTCATGTCTAAAGTCAGGTTTCGATTCAAGTGACGATTTAGAGTGAATATCTTGATCGTTTTACGATGACCTCCGGCTCGGTGGCAAAGGTGTTGAGTACAAAAAATGACATCAGTCCCACAATCTTCGGTGATGAGGGGCGGTTGAGGCGAGAAGAAATTCGAATAAGAAAGATCCTTTTTTTTTTTACTTTTTTAAAATTATTTTTAACATGTAATAGGACCTTAAATGTAAAAAAAGAGAGGTTATTTGGACTTTGCCCCCCAAATTTGCCCTCAAAGGTATATCCAAACACTGATGTAATAGTTATGGTTTATTAGCGTAATCTGGTTACCAGAACCAAAAAAGGTCCAGATGACCCATCTCCCGATCAATGAAGGCTGATTCCTTATCCCCGGTCCAGCAAATCCAACGGTCAATGAACCTCATCCAAGCCATATGGATCAGATTCCTCTTGCCAATTGAACAAGAAGCATTCAACATACTGATTGCCGCCGCAGGGGTAGGATTTGGTCCCTTTCCTTTCCCCCCGTGAATAGGGGCTACTCCGGAGGTTGGCGATTTTGGGATTCGTCACGCCGGAGTCGTGGATTCCCCCCCCCCCCCCCCCGCGGTTGGCCGATATACCGCGCTCGGTGCCGGAGTCCGTTTTTCCGTCGAGGGCTGCCGGATGGTCGGATTCTAACCCCGACGTGAAGGTTCTCTGCCGGTGGCTTTTCAAGGCTCCTCCTCGGCTCGACGGGCAGTCTCCTAGCAGGTGGTGGCGGCGGTGGCGGTCAATGGCGAAGCGGCGGGTGGTTGCAACTCCGATCTGAAGGAGCCGAACCGCTGGAGATGGCGATGGGTCGCAAATTTTGGTTTGTTTCTTTTTGTTTGTTGTTTTAACCCGTGTCTCTTGGGTTTGTGGCCGATGGGCCGTGGTGTATGTGGCGCCGGTGGAGGCGCCCTTTCCTTTGTTGTGATCTATGTGACACCGTCTAGTGACGGTCTCTGTAGATGTGCCAGTTGTGGCACTTTTGTCTGTATCCCACCGGCAGCAGTCGTCTTTCCCCACCGACTGGTGGTTTCCTATGCAGCGCCGGTATGTGGTGCCTCCCGGAGGTCCGTTTGTAACCTCCCCTCTGAAATGTACCAAAAAAAAAAAGCGTATTGCGAAACTGGATATGGTGCTTGTGGAGGCCTCCGGTTTAGGGGTGGCAGTGGACTTCGAAAACCCGATCCAAACCCGGCCCGAAACATCGGATATGGGTACACATTTTGTACCCGAAACATGGTTTGGATAGGGTATGGGTATAGGAACTCTACCCGATTGACTTTTGGGTATGGATATAGATACCTCAATACTCATACCTAAAACCCGATTGCCCCTCTAACTTGTGTATATTGGATAATACAGTTCGACTCAGAACTCGTAATATACCCAAATTCAAATCGCTCAAATCCCTACTAACCAAACTTAAACTCTGCTAAAACCATTGTAATAAGAAACCAAAAGAGATTATTAAGATTGCATTGTGATACCAAACGAAACAAAATTATACCCAAATCATACTCAAAACAGAATCAAAACCCAAAACCCGATTGGGTATGGATCGGGTATGTCTACCCTAATAGGTATGGGTCAGGTATGGACTCCACCATACCCGAATGGATAAGAGCATGGATAGGGGTAGGGACCGACCCGAACCTAACCGATTGCCACCCCTACTCCCGTTCTGGTTCTAAAAGATTGAGCTCCAACCCCCTAAACCGTTCGTCGGGATTGGTAGACCTAGCGGTAGATTTGGCATATATCGGATGTTGCGACAGGGTCTACCGAACTCGCTGACAATATTGCAGCGGCGAAACGGAGGAACGGAGGAAGGAGGTTCACCCTCAGAAGTAGGACTGTGCAAAAACCGACCCGAACCGCCTAACCGAACCGAAACCGACCAAAATTTAACCGAAATAACCGAACCGAACATCAAACCGAACCGAAAACAAACCGAACCGACAAAACCGATTAAATCGGTTTCGGTTTCGGTTTCCGGGTATGAAACACCGAACCGAAACCGAAAAAACCGACCCGACTTCTTAAATCATAAACACAACGGCCATAATACTTTTGTTCCAGTAAGTGCAAGTACGAAGTAATTATGTTACATCTACAATGCTTCAAAAGAGTGAACGTCGGTTGATTTTGCTTTGAACTTTCATTTTGGCACTATGTAAGAACATAATCATCCATTTATTTGTGATGAACTGACGATTAAGATTCAAGAGCCAAGGGTTCTAGCATAACTCATATTAACCGAAACCGAACCGAAACCGAACCGAAAACCGATCACACCGAACCGACAAAAACCGACCATTTCGGTTTCGGTTTTGATTTTTCAAAACCGAAAAAAAATAAAACCGACAAAACCGACACCGAAACCGACCGACAAAACCGACGCTCACCCCTACTCAGAAGTCACGGTTGGAGACCCTCCTCCCTCCACGGCAACTAATGCCATGTCATGACAGTTTTTCTTAGCAGCTTGGGTGGCAGGCTGGGCATGCTAGGGCTATGAATCTCGTGTTTCATTCATTTTTTTTAAAAAAAATATTTCTGGCCATATGTGCTCCGTAATCTTTTATGTCAATGTAAACACTTTTTCAACCCCCCAAAAAAAAAACATGTACCAAACAGGTCCACACGAGTTGCTAATTGTTAGAAGGACTAATGTGCCTTAGGTCATTGAGAAACAGATCGTTTAGTATAGGGACACCGAAATAGATGCTTTTAGCTATAGTCCCTATGATACAGATTCTATTACCTATAGTCACTCATAATGATATGTGTGGTATATGCATCGCGATCAGAGTTGGTTACGTCTAACAGACTTCTGAAAGAGACTAAAATAACCCTTCTTTTATATCTTTCTTCAAATGCAGAATTTTATTCCTTGTCCAAAAAAAATTGCAACAATAATTTCACTGTAGTAATTTTTTTTTAAAACAATTTTTTTAAAAAAAACTACAATAATTTCGCAGTAGCAAATGTTACTCTTTATACCAAAATGTTACTTTAATTTCACTGTAACAAATGTTACTCTTTAAACCAAAATATTACCTTTTTAAAGAGTAACATTTTTATTAAAAAAAAGAAGTAACATTTGCTACAGTGATTTTATTGTTATTTTAATTTTCAAAATGAGATTTATTAAAAAAAATTACTATAGTGATTTCACTATAGCAAATGCTACCTTTATTACCGAAATATCACGCTTTATAAAGAGTAACATTCGATATTAAAGAATAACATTTGGTAGAGTGATTTCACTGTAACTATTTATTTTTTAAAATGTGATTTTTTTAAAAAAAAATTGCTACAGTGATTTTTACTATAGCAAATGTTACTCTCTATTACATAAATGTTATTTTTTATAAAGAATAACATTTGCTATAATAAAATCACTGTAGCAAAAAATACAAAGATTTTATATCGATTTTTTTCAAAAAAAAAATTGCTACAATTATTTCACTGTTGTCATAGTAAAATTCAAAAATAAATAGTAATATTTGCTACAGTGCACATGCATGTTTGAATTTCAGTTGATGACAGGGTTTGTAATTTGAACGAAATCTGATGAGAATTGATGGGTTTTTAAAATAATGAGGCAGTTAAACCTTGCTGGAGGTGTTTCCTTATTTACGGACGGACCCCAACTTAAACGATCTGTTCGGTGTCCTTAACGCTAAAAAGAGTAACTTGTGGGAGACCGACCGCTAACTTTTCCTTGTTAGAAATAAGATTTATTTCATAGTTTGAGTTGTTTTTATGATTGACTTTCAATCTAACATCAATTGGATCTCTACTTTTCTTATTTGGACCTGGGACTGATGAAGGCTATTTTCATGGAGTTCCTCATTGTAGCATCCTAATTATTAATTGGGAACTCCACCGTCCATATAGGCCATTGCATTCGCTGTGTGTCGTAGCCATCCATTCAGATACCATTTATTACCTACCCACCCCCACCCCCACCCCCACCCCCCTAATTAGGGCTGGCAATGTCGGACCCGACACAGCAGACCCGGCACGAAGTTAGCAGGTCTGGGTCAGGGCTAAACGGGTTCAGGTCGACACAATAGATCTGTTTAATAAACGGGTCGGGTCCGGGTTTAGGGTCTGGACACGGTAGACCCGTTTAAAATCCACCGGGTCGTGTCGGGATGGGGTCCGGTCGGGTCTACCCGCAATCCGATACTATAATATATAGTATCAGCGGGTCTATCGGGTAATGTCGGGTTGAGTCGGATCGGCTCAACTGAATAAACACGTGTGGTAAACGGGTCTACCCGTTTATAAACAGGTCGGGTACGGGTTTAGAATCTAGACACGATTAGTTAAACGGGTGGGGTCTGGGTCTAGGGTAGGACGTGGCCTCTCCACATATAAAGACCCAGCATGTTGAGTCAACATTGGGACAAGTTCTTCGAACGAAGACCGCCTGATTCGGAGATCCCACAATTAGATAGAAGCTGATTTAAACATATTGGTAAGAGATTTCATAAAAAAGTACAAGATTTTCCTATAACCAACTCGGATAATAGGCACTTTAAGCATATCCCTAAGGGGAAATCCTGAATGAAGCGGCACCCACACTTATATGTGGATAAGGGTGGAAAGTTTCCCAAACCCTGGACGGGGTGATCTGGATGGACAGGTCTCGCTACGCAAAACCACGTGGCTACTGTGATAGACAAAGATATGCGGAAAATTTATCAGAGAATGCTCGCGATTCTGTTCCTCACTTTTCTCTCAAGGTTGTATACAATAGGCCAAGGGTAGAAACATACAAGGCTCTATCCTATCTATGCAATCGCAGAAAAAACACACACAAGAGATTTTTACAAGGCAAACAGAAAAAAACCTCTGTGAGCAAGCTCGAAGCCCTACGCGAATCCACTATGATATGAAGTTATAGAAGTTTAGACACGCAACCCGATAGGACAAGACCGGTACGCTCACACAATCACAGTGCTCCTTCACTCTCCTACACCTCCATGATCCGATTTCACGAACCGATCCCAAGTGAACTCCGCTCCGCACGGATAAACCCACCACACGGCCTCTCGGCTAACTGTTGAAAGGGGTTTGGCAAATTGAAGCAACTACTCCTTTTGCCCGCAACGGATATACCCACCGTTGACCTCTCTCTGAAAATTCCTGACCAAAGAGAGTTCTCCAGTAAGATGAAGAAAATGTTTTTAAAAGTTAAAAGCAAAAAGGAAGAAAGGGTTTTACAACCAAGGGCTAGCTCATATGCCTCCTCAGATTGTATCTCGAATTTACTTGAGAGAAATATGAGATAAATCTAACGAGTATAATACGATGGCAAGAGCTGCCATAACGAGGGATCAATTAACCCAAGATGGATATAATCATAAAATCCACAATCCCTCTACAAAATTTTCTATCCAAAAATCACTTTTTAAATCATCAGGAGAGTTAAATATCTCTACTGCACTAAGAAGTATTTATGTCCGGCAACCCTAACAACTAAGGGTGCGAACAACTGTTCAAACACCTTAGCATGTGGTCCGAACAGTTGTTTGGTCGCTAGACTCAGGATTCGCTGGTAGCCCCACAGTGGTTCTAATAGTTTTTTGGACGGCCTGTGTAAATTGACCCTTAACGGTCCGGTCCACTAGAGTATGGTTAGACAATTGTGTCACCGGTCCTAAAAAGCTGTTCAGACCGCATAGTTTAGGGGTCCGAACAGCTATTCGGACGCCTAAGGCACATGGTTCGAACAGTTGTTCGAACGCCAGTTTAGTCTCTCCAACACTTAGAAGCCAAGTGCAACATATATACTAGATGATATTTACATGCACTAGGGCTCACAGAGACTCGAGGCTTGTGCAAGGATACACACAGTAGATCCAAAAATTTCAAAACCAAAAGTCAATTTCGAATTTGTAGAAAAACGTGAAATATTGCGAACTCGAGAAAACCAAGGAATCATTCCAAAAAGCGTAGAAGTCCGAAATCAATAAGTCAAGTCGCTCAATATCAAGAAATGAAAACTAATGACTTGAAAGCATTTTGAAACAAAATTTCGAAAAATACGAGTGAATTAGAAAATCAACGATCCACGAATACATGAACGAAAAATCAGCAAAATCCTACGGCAATACACTAAAATGGATCTACCTAAGCCTTTACTCAGCAGAGATCCCTACAACCTCAAATGTAAGTAAAACCATTATACCTTGATTTGTTGTGTGCGGTGGTCTTCAAGTATTCAACTGATTGCAGATCAAGCTGAATGTGATCGTGTAGCTATCGCTCTGACATTGACCACGACACTAGGACTTAATCTATGACCGATAATATTTTGAGTACACAAATTATGACAATAAAAGCGTTTGTGAATTTTGCGCTAACATGGGTCTCCACGGATGGTGGTGCCAGCAGTCTGCATATGTTGCAGAGGTTTGTGATGCATGGAGAATCACGATGAAAATCATATGGCGAACATTAACTCTTTCCTTTTTCTTTTTGAGAGGTTGTAAGCATTGGCTTATTAGTGGTAAGAGGCAGAGCAGGGCTGATGGTGTTCAACATCTTCTTTGATCCCTATGCCTTCATCTTCGGCTGACTTTCCTCCACCTTTCACTTTTTTTCGACATAGTACGTGCTGGCTTTCACTTTGTGCAAATAGTTTATCTCAATCATTAGAGTGGTGTGTTTGGAATACACTGAACATTTTCACTATGAGAATACATCATATAAATGGCAGTCATATGATATGTTTCTCATATGTCGATTCCATAGACTTTCTCAATCCTGAGATGTTCATGAAGTTGAGACTTAATATCTATTACTTTGATTTAAAATTCTGTGAGACTGCTTATGTGTTCAATGCCTGCTTAATCTGGGGTGTATATTGCTGAGTTCTTGGGAACACATTTATTGTCAATGAATTCTAAACTCTCTATAGGAGAGAAGGTATCATCATAAGTAGCTCTCATGTAAGATGATCATTGAACTGAATACCCAAATAAATAGTTTTGATAAAGTATCTCCAACACCTCGACGACTCCTCTGACTCATTGTCTCTGGCCCGGCGAAAAATCCATTAACCCAACGACTTCATCGACTACAATCTATTTCTGCTAGGGGTCCAACTTTAGTAGGGTTGGTTCGGGTTTGAGCCAACCCGGAACCGAGCCGAACTAGTTCGGTTCTACCATATTGAAACCTGAACCTACCTAAATTAGGCATAAAACCAAAACCGACCAAGCCCACAATAAGGTCAGGATGGTTCGGGTTGGTAGTTGTTCTACAAACATAATAGCTATCGACTATTGACGATTAAGCGAGAGGTCCACATTGGGCTTTAGTCTATATCGATACGTTGAGTTCTCTTGGTAGTTGGTTCAATATTCGTGAACAACAAACGATTACTCGTGTGTCAGTGTGAACCAATATATATTAGTCATAAATTTGGACTAATATATATGAGTTTGGTTCTCGGGTTGGGCTGGGGCTCCCTGAGCCTCAACCCGGAACCGACCCATATTTAGTCGGGACCACAAAATTAGAACTGAACCGACCCATTTGGACAAAATATGTACCCGACCCAATGCGGCTATTTAGATTGGGGTGGGTCGGATGTCGGTTTTTTAACCGTGTTCTCAGCATCCCCATTCCATCGTGACCGCTCGACATGCATCAACCGCATCTGCTCCACTACTGGGCGTTAATGGGCCAACGGATCAATAAAGATGATTCAAACATTGAAGAATTGGAAGTGGGTACACCTCGGATGTCAGTTCCTCTAAGGCATTCTCTGTACTTTTTTTTTCTTTTAATAAACAGGTAGAGGTTTAGGCCGAACCCCCCCCTCATCTCACTGAGAGGAATTCTTAAAAAAAAAACATCGAAGAAAACCGAGTGCCCCCAGTTAGAACAGACACTCCCTCTTTTTTTCTTTTTTTTTTTTGGGGGGGGGGGGGTAAATTACACATAGACCCCTTATCACTTACACCCCTCATGTTTAAAACCTTACAAATGCCCCGTTATAGTTTGAAAAACATATCACTTGTATCTGCCCCATAGGGGGGTCTCTGTATGGCTTTTCAAACTAGTGGTCATTTGTTGGGTTTTAAACATGAAGGGGTGTAAGTGATAATCAATCAAACTACAGAGGTCTACCTGTAATTTACTTCCTTTTTTTTTTAATTAGTACCCCTAATTCGGAATCAAGGTGCTACATTTAGAAGGAGTAATGCTATTTGTACGATATGCATGGACAAACACATTGACAAACAAGACTCATGAAGTGGTGGTGGGGCCATGGGACCCACCCAATCCCCACCCCTAATACAACCCGACATAATGTTCAACCATGGTTGAATGGTTGACTACTCGGGTTAAATGTTTCGGGATAAATTATATATATATATATATATATATATATATATATATATATATTTAAATAATTTTTTTGTTCATTCATTGCTGGAACACTCGTTGAACTTGCCTATAAATAACCTTCCACCATTATCCCCATCTTCCAAACCGAGTTGCCCTCGGAATCTCTCTCTCTCTCTTTCTCTCTCTCTCTCTCTCCTCACCTCGCTCTTTTCTCTCTCTAGGGTTTTGTAGATCTTTCTCCTAGGATTTATTCGCACGTGTATGGCAGTGAGCCTGTTGTCTCGCGAGGTGTCTGACCTCTGCATCGGCAAGCCGGCGCTGCGATCGCTGCCGCCCAAGGCCACCGTCCGTGACGCCCTCCTGGCCCTCAAGCGATGCGGGGAGTCCTGCCTTAGCGTCTTGAGCCCCGACCGGTCGCCGCTGGAGAGGAAGGCCTGCGCCGGAAAGATCTGCATGGTGGACATCATCTGCTACCTCTGCGCCGAGGACAACATCGGGGATCCCGCCGCCGCCCTCAACAGCCCCATCTCCGCCCTCCTTCCCAAGGGCGCCGCCCTCGTCCGCCGCGTCGAGCCGCATTCAAGGTAACCGACACCTACCACCGCCGGTGTCTGCCCGGCCGATAGGACTGTCTCTCTCTCTTTCTTCAAATTTCCGTAACATTGTCTCTTTTGTTTCGTCGTTGATCTTTCCTTCTGATTCCCCCCCTTTTTTTTTCTCAGATACAACAAAACTGATGTTTTTAATTTTAATTTTTCGGAATCTCTTCAATAAAACGTTCCGATTCCCAAATCCGATGTACGTTTTCTTTTGGATCTGCAGCTTACTGGAAGCGCTAGATCTGATCCTGGACGGCGCGCAGAGCCTGGTGGTCCCCATCCGCTTCTCTTCCGCCGCCGCGCGGAAGAAGCTCGGCCACCACCACGGCGGCGGAGGAGCGGCGGACTTCTGCTGGCTGACGCAGGAGGACTTCGTCCGGCACTTGTTCAACTCGATCGCCCTCTTCTCCCCGCTCCCCGCCCTCTCGGTGACCGCCCTCGGCCTCGTCCGCACCGACGTCCTGTCCGTCCGCCACCACCAGGCCGCCCTCTCCGCCGTCCCCCTCATCCGCCGGGCCCTGGCGGAGCAGACCTCCGTCGCCGTCGTCACCGACGACGGCAAGCTGATCGGGGAGCTCTCCCCCTCCACCCTCTCCGCCTGCGACGAGACGGTGGCGGCGGCCATCGCCACCCTCTCCGCCGGCGACCTCATGGCGTACATCGACTGCTGCGGGTCCCCGCCGGAGGGCGCCGTCATGGCCGTGAA
The DNA here is from genome assembly GCA_947650365.1 of Chamaelirium japonicum. Lineage (NCBI taxonomy): Eukaryota > Viridiplantae > Streptophyta > Magnoliopsida > Liliales > Melanthiaceae > Chamaelirium > Chamaelirium japonicum. The sequence continues at coordinate 1,658,914 of CANTAL010000028.1, forward strand.
GGCGCGGCTCAAGGAGAAGGGCATGGAGGGGATGCTGGAGCTTATGTGTGAGGAGCTCTCCTCCAACGCCTCGTCGTCGTCGGACGAGGAGTCGGCGGGGCGTGCTCGGCCGAGGCGGCAGAGGTCGGGGAGCTACTCGGCGAGGATGGGGCGGCGGTCGGAGGAGGCGATCGTCTGCCACCCGGGGAGCTCGCTGGTGGCGGTGATGGTGCAGGCGCTTGCCCACCGCGTGGGCTACGTGTGGGTCGTCGAGGAGGAGGACTACGACCTGGTGGGGATCGTGGCGTTCTCCGACGTGCTTAGTGTCTTGAGGGACCAATTGTGGTAATAAAATAAAACAGAGCGTGTGGATTTCAGATCAATCACTCGCCTGGTGGTATCTCCCCCTCTTCACACCACAATGCGACCTTGGGAGACGTGCCACTCTCCATGCGCCAAGTCCTCGTAACTCGTTTCCCCTTCGATCCGAAACGCTGTCTCTTAAGAAGAAGGCCTGATTCCTGGTCGGACCTTGCTTGAATAGGCTACGAGAGAGGATGGACCTCCTCATAATCTAATCAACCAACGTCCGACGATGAATCAGACCTTCGTCCTAACATGGAGACGGCCTTTGCGGTCGAAGGGGAAACGAGTTAGGAGGCCCTCGACGTGTGGAGAGTGGCGCGGCAACATAGAGGTGAGGATCTTCTTCACGTTCATAAGATGATCGGTGTGAAGAGAGGGAGCCAGACCAAGTGATTGATCTGAAATCCACATGCTCTGTTTTTTTTTATTTTTCCTTTCCATTTGAGCCCTTCTCGGACCAAGTAGAAAAAAAGAAAAAAAAAAACTTGGTTTTTGAGTTTTAAGAGAGAGAATAAGAGAGAAAAATAAAAACGAAAATTGGTGAGTTTTATCACTTTATGTACGCGTGTTAATACTGTCCATTGATCTGGAGAGTTTTGATTTGTATGGGTTTTTCGTCCGAGCTGTAATTAATTGGCAGCCTCGACTTAAAGTAAAGTTCGATTGGGAAAAATAAAGTAAAGTAAAGTTGTACAATGGTTCGGCCAATATTCTTCTTATGGTCCAACTCGGGTGTATCGATGGAGACGGGGAGTCTGAGTTGGCGGCTGTCACATTGGTCAAGTCGGTGGGATCATGTACCCCGTACTTGGACTCTCGTTAAGTCCATCAACTCAATTTCAAATGATTAGTACACCGAATAGCAACAATTTGGTATCGAACCGTCTCCACCATCCATCTCATTTTCCATGCATCCTAGCGGTGGGAGCATTATCATTCATGAACCCTAGGTTGATGCCTAGATCCACCATAGAGCCATCGCCATCGGATGGTCCCTATAAATTTTGGTACCGTACTGAAGTAGGTACCATAGAATTTCCGGTTAGGGCGATCTAAGAAGACAAAGCTATTATTTCGATGGTTTGCTTTCTTTGTTTGTTCATGAAATGACATTAAGCCCTATTTGCAATCGTTATTACAAAAGTTGAAAGCCTTTGCGCTCCCTGCCACGAAAGTCTATTTTTGTCATCATTGTTGACCAAGCTGAATCCTCACAGTACCATGCTGTTGCATGTCCGCTTTAGCTGATTAATAATTTGGTTGGGGGTATCAATTCGGTTGCGACATTAATTTTATTGTAGCTTTAGTGAAATCACTCCAACCAAATTGTTACTTTGCTATAGTGAAATCATTGTATTTTCTATAGTGAAATAATGGTAACAACCACTATACAAATGCTATTACCTAATTGTTACTCTAACTTACCAAATTGACACTTTAGAAATTAAATGGACATTTAAAAAAAATAATTAAGGAGGGACTTAAGGCTAAACGGAACTTAAGAAGGGCCATAGACTAAAAACCCCAAATAATAATAATAAACGACAATCATATACCCGTTGCCCCCTCCCCCTCACAACCGGTTTTGAGGGGGCACAGGATTAGTGGCAGCAGTTTTCACCTCAACAAATAAAAATTACTCAGGCTTTCAAGATTATCTACTTTGATTTATTGCTGGGGAATAAAATATAACATAGGGATTAGTTTTGAGTAGTTAAACTTGAGGATAAATTGCCCCCCTTAGTAGCTACTATATATTAATTCCATAATACCGTGAACATGACCTCTACGGTCAGGATTCGCACGCGCAAATGCACAACGTCCTTGAGTGAAAGTTCGCTCCACGATCTCCATACCGGGAGTTGAACATGGAACCTCTCCAACATGGGAGAGAGGAAGTACCACCGGGCTAAGAGCTCATTGGTGAGTAAACATTAGTGTAGTTTAGTATTAGTGGCCATTAGATTGTGTGTGTGTGTGTGGGGGGGGGGGGGGGGGGGAGGATAAAGATTTTACAATAATTTATATTGACATAGGAAAATTTTAGGTATCAAAACTCTGTTTCATGTTATATTAGAGGTGTAACATCCGTCCCAAACACACAAGATATTGTCCGCTTTGCTCGTGCTCGCACAAGAACTTCCCAGGGAGGTCACCCATCCTAGGATTGCTCTCGCCCGAACACGCTTAATGATAGAAAGCTTTTTGCTATGAGTCGTTGTTGTAAAAGCTATTTATCAAAAACCAATACCTGCATACATAACTCAGAGAACTTTAAAAGTATAGCGCCATTTGATAAAATGCTTTTTGCTATGTGTCGTTGTTGTAAAAGCTATTTATCAAAAACCAATACCTGCAATTATAACTCAGAGAACTTTAACAGTAAAGGGCAAGGTATAGGATCGAACCATACGTAAGTTGATGCCTAGAGAAGATATCACAAATGAAGCTAGATTGAATTGAAGGGAGTTTGTATTTTTATCATTTTGTAAATAATTTATTTTAGAAAGTAAAAGCTAATAAGTAATGATTCAAATTAATAGTTTAGAAGAAGAGAATTTAAATTAAGATATTGCTGAAATTTAAGATTGAATAACAATAAAGAAAATATAAGACATTGCTGAAATTAAAGATTGAATAACAATAAAGAAAATATAAGACATTGCTGAAATTAAAGATTGAATAACAATAAAGAAAATATAAGACATTTGATGAAATTAAAGATTGAATAACAAGGGAGAAAATATAAAATATTGCTGAAATAAAGATTGAATAACAAGAAGGAAAACATAAGACATTGCTGAAATAAAGATTGAGTAACAAAAATGAAAACATAAGACATTTCTGAAATTTAAGAGAATTCCGCCTAGGACAGGGATTGAAAAAGCATGGTTCGAAGTCAACTCTCTTGCAATATTACTCTCTTTATCTACACTTGAGATTGGAACTTTTACCATCTCAAGCGGAAAATTTAGAGTTAAAGTCCACTTTATCTAATTTCATTATATAATATTCTCGCAATCTCAAGAACTGAATTCTTCTTATAGTGAAGAAGTAAGACTAGTACTCAATTGCGAAAATTGACATAATGAAAATTAGATAAAAATAATAATAGTTTGCCTATTCAACCAATGATTAACTATTGGAGTGTGAAGTATCACCCGAATCCCAATTGAATGGAAACACGGGAGAGCTAGCTCTCCATAATTAAAATCAATTAATTGAGAGGCGTATACATTAAGCGAGATCGAGAGCAATACGTAAGAAAATAAAGCTAACTACTCACTATGGCATCGAACCCCTCTCCCTGGCGGGAGGGAATTTAGTCGGTCATGGTATGAATGCATACAGAATATTTAATAAAATTAAGCATGGCAGAAAGAGATGAATGAATAAGAAACTATAAGTAAAAGACACTTTTATTAAATCGAAAAAACAATTACATCCACTACTTTGAAAAATTTCTTTCATAAACGGGACAGTACTACAAACAAACACACACACACTTCGCACTCTCTCTACAGAATCATGGTGAAAAGCTCTTAAAAAAAAAAATGCATGCCCCTCCCTGGCGGGAGGGGTGGGTCGGTTCCTTCCTTCCCCCCTCCGGTCCATCTTTAAATAGAGAGAGAGAGGGCTGGGTTTGGTTGATTTAGATAAGGCAACAAAGAGAGAAAATGGAAAGAGAGAAAAAGAAAGAAACCGAGCTGGGTAGGGTGGAAGGCTGCGATTGGGTCGGTGTGAGAAAAGGTGGCAGGTCCGGGTGTATTCCGAGTTCGGGTGCATCTCCTTTATGCTATTTCCTCCACGTGCGCCTATTGTTGCTACCGAAGTATTGTGATGATGACGAATGTATAGCCGCGCTCCACTGTAGCTACGCGCGATGATGATGAATCCCATTTGCTGCGAAATAGACATAGAATGATGATATCCATCAGTTCCTTACAGTGAAGAATAATAATTAATTATCGATCTTTGTAATTTCTATTTATATAATGTATAAATGCAAAGTATAATACCGATGTTTCCGTATAAAATTGTACTATGCAACGATGGAAAGAAACTTATACACTTTATGCGTAATATGAATGTTTTACGCAAGAAAGTGATGAGATATACATGAAAATAGAAAGACAATAATACTAATTTGGACACTCAACACTTAACTACGAAGTTCTTACGAAATCCGTAGTGGCGCACGGCTTTAAAATGCGTCTTCTATGTTTGAGAGGGAAAATTATATAAGTAGCTCAGAATCTCCTTCTCTCTAGGCGATGTGGGGCTAACTCATAGCCTTGTACACAGGGGCGGACCCACAGAGGGCCCAGGGGGGGCTCAAGCCCCCCCTCAATTTGGGAAAAGTTACACTTACCCCCTAGAAGTTTAGCTCAAAAACACTTAACCCCCCATATACTTTATTTTGTTCCAAATCAATCCCTAAAGTTTGAAATTTTAGCACAATACCCCTTTCGTCAATTACTTGATTTCCTCATATTGTAATTTTTATCTGATCTAACTAAACTTTAGGAGGGAGGGAAGCAAAGTTTAATTTACTCAGAAAACAATTATAGCCAACTTTTGGTAGCCAACTTCATATGGAGGTGGCCACCACCAACCGTCACCGTCCCATCAGCCATCACCCCCCACCAGTCAATATCCACCGTCATGCACCAACCACCGCCACATGGGCCACCTGTCGTCGCCAGTATTGGTGACCCACGGCCCGACCTCGCCATTTGCGGCCACTGACGCCCACCAGGGCCACCACTGTCCGGCCGACACCTACCGCGATCTGCCACCTCCCATGCACGTGCACCCATCCCCATAGAGGTCATCCCATGGCCCTTAGTGAATAAGAATCGAGTGGGAATCGAAGCCTATTTATAGGTTTTTGGGGATATGTATGAAATATACCCCCTCAACCCCCCCCACCCGCCCACCCACCCGCGTAAGAAATGGATCTGGTCTATTATTTACAAACCATGCACCTTGATCGAGTTGGCCAATTATAGTTTCAAATTTTCGAATGACTCCGACGATCGAAATTCTCCTTCACTAGAGGCAAAATCCTAATAGGCCTTCTGCTGTGCGATCGAATGAAGGGTAGGGATGTTGTCACGCAGCTTGCCGAAGCCTTCTACTGTGAGGCAACGATTGTAGTTACTTTTTAAAAATTATGCCCCCCCTGAGGAAAAATCCTAGGTCCGCCACTGCTTGTACACCTCACCTTATCTTACCTCACCTCATCCATCTTGGCATTCCCGCCTTAGGAGTCTTGGCTCTTGGCTTTTGGCTATTAGATCTTGGTCATCACAAGAGGTGCTTTAAGATTGACTCAATTTTGAGCATGAAGTGCTTTGCTCCTCATGGGGTAAGGACTCAAAAACAAATCTGATCAAACAATTATAGACTAATATTTCCATCAGACAAAAGGGATGAAGAGGAGATTAGCAAACAAACAATATCATCCAATAAAATAAAATTAAATAAAACGGAAATAATTTTGATGTGGGAACAACCCTTGTATTAAGGTAAAAGTTGTTTTGATCAAAATTGTTGGAATTCCCGGTGACTATTGTGTTTCTTTAGTGGCCTTAATGACCACATGAGTTACATACGATCTTTAATTATTTTTAATGACTACACTAAGGCTTAATGTGGTTCATCATGTCATTCATGGTTATTTATATATTTAATTTTTTTATTACTTCTTAATATTTTTATGGGTGGTTACTATGTCTTTCGGTTTTCTTCATATAGCACACACACTCACACACACACTCACACGAATCACACTCACACCAGCTCGAGTGCTTCACTAATCAGTAATCCATATATAAAGCACAAATTCATAATAGGGAAAGAGAAACCCTAACCCCACACGACCAACACCCTCTATTAATATCTTACCCCCTCTCTTATCTCTCTCCGGTGGTATTCTTAAAAAAAAAATCCTCATCTATGTATGTTTTACAAGGATTTCTAATTGGGCAACCTGATCATCCCGCCCATTATTTTGCAAATTGGGCAACCTGAGCAACCCGAAAGGGCACGCACGGGTTGGGCTTCCACAGGTTCCATGGGCAAAACGGATTATGGTGTGTGTAGGTCGGGTTGGGCATGGGCAAACTCTTCAACGTGTCACCCCTAATAAGAATAACCTACAAGTGGCTTGTACTTGAGATGAGTCTGGCTACTTTAGTTATATGATTGTATAAGGGTATTATGGCGTATATTTGACACCAATGTGAAATCTTATGGTTATCCTTGATGATTCTGCCTATGTTTTTTGTTTTTTATTTTGTGCACATATGGTTGAAATTATAGTAACATGATTGTCACTATCTTTCTCATAAAGCATTGATTGGATGAGTTGTCAGTGTGGTGATAAATGGAAGGACAACCATAATTGGCTTTAATGAGCTCAAGGTAATCAAGAAAAAAATTGGTTGGGATACTTAAGTGACCAATTTTCAATATTTTTTCTATTGAAGGAAAAATAGTTCCTAAGAGTCATTAGGCTAAGTAGGAGAATTAGGACCTTCCTTTAGCTATTGGGATTCTTTAGTAGCCTTAATGACCACATGAGGTTGCACATGACCATAATTATTATTTATTACCACATTAAGACTTAAAATGGTTATATATAGAGAGAGAAATGATAAAATGTGGCGTGCGGTGTCGCATCGCAGCCGTCTGATGCACCGCTGCGTGCATCGTACGCACTGCAGTGATGCATCAGACGGCTGCGGTGCGACGCCGCACGCACCGCACGCCGCAACCTAACACGCCTATATATATATATATATATATATATATATATATATATATATATATATATATATATATATATATAGAGAGAGAGAGAGAGAGAGAGAGAGAGAGAGAGAGGAATGTTTCAGTGAGCTGTGAGCTGCCATTTCAGAAAGTGAGTTGCGAGTATTTTAACCCCCCTAGAAGTTTTGGAATTTGATAAAATTTGGTGAGGGTGTTGTCTAGGGTAAGATGATCATCCTCACCAATTTTCATCAAATTCCAAAACTTCTAGGGTCATCAAATGGTAGATGCAAAATCAGTCGTCCGCAGTCATCGTTAAATCTGCAGATTTTGCTTCTACCATTTGATGACCCTAGAAGTTTTGGAATTTGATGAAAATTGGTGAGGATGATCATCTAACCCTAGACAAGATACTCACAAAATTTCATCAAATTCCAAAACTTCTATGAGGGTCAAATCAATCGCAGCTCATTTTCTTCCCCGATAGCTCACAGCTCAACGTAACTGCTCTCTCTCTCTCTCTCTCTCTCTCTCTCTCTCTCTCTATATATATATATATATATATATATATATATATATATATATATATATATATATATATATATATATATATATATATATATATATATATATATATATATCCCTAGACAAGATACTCACAAAATTTCATCAAATTCCAAAACTTCTATGAGGGTCAAATCAATCGCAGCTCATTTTCTTCCCCGATAGCTCACAGCTCAACGTAACAGTTCTCTCTCTCTCTCTCTCTCTCTCTCTATATATATATATATATATATATATATATATATATATATATATATATATATATATAGAGAGAGAGAGAGAGAGAGAGAGAGAAATGTTATAGTGCGGCATGCGGTAAGTGCGGCACCGCACTGCTATCGTCTAATGCACCGTTGCATGCATGCTATGCACGCAGCGTGTGCATCAGACGACTGCAGTGCGGTGCCGCATTTATCGCATACCGCAGCATAGCATGCCCCTATATATATATATATATATATATATAATATGAACGGTTTCTATGTCCTTTGGTTTTCTTAACAAACATACATGTTTTTAAATCCTCTTATGAATGATTATTGTGTCCTCCTACTTTCCCGTGAGAGTTACATGTCTCTTGTTTTTCCAATGGTTCATGGATTTAACCTAAAAACTTGATCATCATCATCAACATCAAAATGGTGTTTAATCTATGATTAATTGATGAAGATGATGGAACCTACCATTCAATAGGATTCCTTAATGAGAAGAATTGGAACATAAGGCTATCCTCTCTCTGCTCAAGAACATCAAAAGGGCTTGTGCATCCTATCACTTAGCAAAGTATAAGAGAGAGAGGAGAGCAAACACACAAGGATCTCATCATACAAGGTGACGAAGATTAAACTAAACCAAGGGTTCTTCATTTGGATTCATCTCATGGCTCAAGGTAACTTTTACTGTTTAAATTTAATATATATGGTTCCACATATAGTGTTTGATTGCTACACAACCTTAGATCTTTGTCCAACTAAGTCATTAGCCGTGAAAAAGGTTAACAATAGTACCTTGAAGGTTTGAACTCTCTGGGTTGAGCTCATTTAGCAGTCGTTCTCTTTTCATCTTTCATTTTCCTCTTAAACTCTCTCATCTTCTCTTGTGCTGTGTTCTTTTCCTAGGAGTTGGAACTCCCAGGAGATGGGTCTATTCTTATGCTTTTCATGCAAACCATATATGCATCATCCTTGCAGACCTTGATGTCACCGTCTTCCTACACCTGAGTCCATACTTCCACCATGAGGGTGGGGGAGGTAAAGTGGGATTTACAAGTCTGTCGTTCTGTTTGAGAAATGAAATCCCACAAAAGAGGAATTTTATTTCCCGGGAAACAAGCAAACATACAAGCCCTGCTATGGGGGTGCAAATAGCACCACCCAGATAAAAAGTTGGTAATTAATCTTATCTTCAGGTGTACAAGTTCAGGAAACAGTGGTGGAGTGGTGCTTCATCTGGAATGGTCAGGTAATTTTTTTTGGGAAATTTTATTCGTACCCGAAAAATCTGTAATTAGCCCCCGTCTCCTCCCTACCGTTTCTCAATATCTTACTCAACAATCCTTTAATACCAACAATGCCCTTTTCTTTTGTACCCAAACCCCGAAGCCTTAACTCAAGGTCTTTTTGTACCCCCAACCCAACCCAACCTAGCCCAAGGTCCCCCGTCTCCCTACCGTTTCTCAATATCTTATATACTCAACAATCCTTCAATACCAACAATGCCCTTTTCTTTTGTACCCAAACCCCAAAGCCTTAACTCCAGGTCTTTTGTACCCCCAACCCAACCCAACCCAACCCAACCCAACCAAGCCCAAGGTATCTTTGAACTTCCTTAGCCCAAGCCCAACCCGTCGGGTTGGCGGGGTTGATCGGGTTATGCAGGGTGGGTTGATTGGCTTCAATATGGTAGAGGAGAAATAATTCGGGTTGGGCTCGGGTTAGCCCACCTAAATTCGGGTTGGGTTCGTGTTGGCCTGCCCAAGTTGCAGCCCTACTTGTGCCTTCAAGTACCAGCCAACTGCATGGGGTTTATTTAAGAGTGGGATGTATTCAAGAGTGCATAATTGAGATATATTTAAGGGAGTATGTGTTTGATTGGGGTATAATCAAGTTGGCAGCCATTTGACTGGGGTGTATGAAAAAAATAAATGAGGTGTGTTCAAGTTTGTTGAAATGGGGGTTAATTACAGATTTATGGGGTATGAATAAAATTTAGGAAATATTATTCATACCCCATAAATCTGTAATTAGCCCCCATTTCCAACAAACTTGAATACACCCCATTTTTTTTTTTCATACCCCATTCCTATCCCAAAAATACCCTTCCCCCTTACACCCCACCTTCAATACACCCCAGTTAAATGGCCCGCCCCAACTTGATTATCCCCCAATCAAACACATACCCCCTTAAATATACCCTAATTATATGCACTCTTGAATACACCCCACTCTTAAATAAACCCCATGCAGTTGGCTGATACTTGAAGGCACAAGTAGAGCTGCAACTTGGGCGGGCCAACCCGAACCCAACCCGAGTCCAACCCGAACCCAACCCGAATTTGGGTGGGCTATTCGAGCCCAACCCGAATTATTTCTCCTCGACCCGACAGGACTCAACACGAAGTTAGCGGGTCTGGGTCAAGGCTGAACGGGTTCGGGTCGTAAACGGGTCGACACGATAGACCCGTTTATTAAACGGGTCGGGTCCGGGTTTAGGGTCTGGACACGGTAGACCCAGGAAGACCCGTTTAGTATTCAATAGGTCATGTCGGGTCGGGTCGGGTCGGGTCTACCAGCAATCCGATACTATAATATATAAAACCAGTGGGTCTTTCGGGTCAGGTCGGGTCAAGTCGGATTGGGTCGGATCGGGTCAACTGAATAGACCCGGGTGGTAAATGGGTCTTATCGTGTCTACCTGTTTATTAGCGAGTCGGGTACGGGTTTAGAATCTAGACACGATTAGTTAAACGGGTCGGGTCCGGGTCTAGGGGTTTTGGACACGACACGAAATTAGACACGACACGAACCCGACACGACATGACTCATTGCCACCCCTAGCTGCAACTTGGGCGGGCCAACCCGAACCCAACCCGACTTTGGGCGGGTTAACCCGCACCCACCCCGCACAACCCGACGGGTTGGCGTGGGCTAAGTTTAAACGAACATTGTGTTGGGTTGGGGTACAAAAGAGGCTGAGCAGGGGCTTTGGGCTTTGGGGTATAAAAAAAAGGGCATTGTTGGTATTAAAGGATTGTTGAGTAAGTTATTGAGAAACGCTAGGGATACGGGGGCTAATTACAGATTTTTGGGGTATGAATAAAATTTCCCTAAAATTTTATTTTTTTTTTTGTTATTTTGACTTTGCCCCCCAAATTTAGACTTGAATTAGACTTTACACCCACATTTTCATTAATTAGACTTTACCCCCCAAAAAGTAACTGTTCCGTCAGCTCACCCAGATGGTGAGATGACAGAAAAGAAATAAAGTTTTGGGGGGTGAGCTGACAGAACAGTTAGTTTTGGGAGGGTAAAGTCTAATTAATAAAAAGATGGGGGGCAAAGTCTAATTGAAGGCAAAATTTGAGGGGCAAAGTCAAAATAATCCTTTATAGTAGGAGGGGATGGGACAGATACATAATAAGGAAAGCAAGATCTTATTATCATTGCATAGGAGAAAAGATCAGATTTTTTTTTATCTACAGCATACATGATAAGGAAAGCAAGATCTTATTATCAAGATCCGCATCACAGTCGTATGATATCGTGCCCATCTGTTTGGAGGTGGTTTTTTTCTCTTTTTATGAGAGGGGATCCATGTGGCACCATTTGGATTGTCTTCTGTTTTAGTATAGTACTAGTAAGAAACTCGGGCAATACCCAGATGAGCTTGATGCACAGCCATTTGGCAGAGATGACATCACAACTGTTCGAAGAAGTATGAAATATAAAATAGTGTGATTCACTTGTTAGAGATGTTAGAGAGAGAGAGAGAGAGAGATTAACATCAAATGATAATTAAATGCCATTGAATAAGTGTTTTATTATTTTTATGGTAGGTTTTTAATAAGATTTAAAACTGAGCCGTGTTCACACATAGAAGAATGATTATGGTTCTTTAAAAGACGTCCACGTGTCACAACATGGGAGAGATGCTTCCATTTTAGTATATAGTATAGATAACTAATAAGAAACCCGAGCAATGCCCGGATGAACTTGATACGCGCCACTTGGTATAGACGACATCACAGTCGTTCGAAAAAGTAAGAGTAAGTGTGAATCACTTGTTAGAGAGAGAGAGTGCTAATGATTTTTCTAATTAAAATCAAATCACCATTAGCTACTAATGAATGGATATTTATCATTTTTATAGTATGTTTTAATAGGATTTATAAGAGGGAGTCGAGTTCACACACAGGAGAAGGATTCTGGCTCTTCAAAAAATGTCCACATGTCACAACACGGGAGAGAGGGCTCCATTTTAGTATTATATTATTAGACTAGTAAGAAACCTGGGCAATGCCCGGATGAACTTGATGATGCACGCCCATTGGAACAGACGACATCACAACCGTCTAAACACCCATTGGTGTAGATGACATCACAACCGTCTAAACGCTCATGGGTGTAGATGATGATATAATAACCGTCTAAAGAAATATATAATCATGAGTTAGTGCAATTCACTCGTCATGATGTAATTCACTTGTAAGAGAGAGAGAGAGAGAGAGAGAGAGAGAGAGAGAGAGAGAGAGAGAGAGAGAGAGAGAGAGAGAGAGAGAGAGAGTAAATAACATCATATGACCATTAAATGGATATTTATCATCATTATAGTAGGTTTTTAATAGGATTTAAAAGTGAGCCGCGTTCACACAGATAAGAAGGATTTTGGTTCTTTATAAGACATCCACGTGTCACAACACGGGAGAGAGACTTCCGTTTTAGTATAGATATATAGATTAGAAGATATTTGCCTAACCTATTTAGCAAGCTTTCATTGTCCAACCTTACTGGGTTGGCCTATTGAAGCCCACACCTGCCTCGACTCCAGACCCGCGCATGACAGCAGTTGGGTGTCCGGGCGCCAGACTGTGGGCGCTCGGGCACCAATCTGGCAGAAGCAGGGGAGGGCAGCTACAGGCTTTGCCCGGGCACCGGATTTGGGTGGCCAGGCACCTGGGTTTCCAAGAACATGTCTAGGGACGGGTTTGGATTTTTGGGCTGCGGGACCAAGTCGTTTTTGGTCGAATTTCGAATGATTTTGGGTCTCCTCTTGGCTTGTGTTTGTTTTCCTATTTAAAAGGAGTAAGGGTGGCTCGGGTTTATGATCTAAAATCGAAGAACTCTTGGGATCATCGACGACTGCTATGTGAAGATCTTGATCTCTACGAGAAAAAGGTTTTGTCAGAAAAGAAGGAAGGATCCGGGGTGGGGGATGTTGGTGCGGTGCTCCCCCTAGACTTTTAGTGTACTCATGACGATGGTGACACGTGGTGTGGCTTCTCAGTGGATGGTTGAGAGAGCAGATTGAAGGACAAGGACAAGGGAAACCTGGTCTAGGGTTTTCCCTAAGGATAGAAGAGAAGGAGGAAGGCAGCAGATGAGGACGTCTACCTCCGCTTATACTTCGGAGCGTTCATATCTTGGCGGATAATCCGGTGACTCTGTATCTCTCGATCCGGTTCTCCACTTCGTGATTGTTCTGTGAGTGGGGATTCAGGAAGGGTTTGGTGGGGGTCCAACAAGTGGTGACCCACTACAAGATGTAATTTATCGATAGTAATAATCTAATCCTAAATTGTCGGATATTATGTAGTTGTACTATTGTGTGGTTTCTTATCGAATTCTCTGTGCCGGTTGTTAGGCGTAATCTCAGATTGGCTTCTGGTTCCTCGATCTGTGGACACGGTGCTTTTGGTTGCACCCGGTGGATCGCAGCAGTGCATGCGCGACTCGACAGGATCTGGGCTCGGCGTCTGCCCAACTTGGGGTAGGTGTGGGGGACCCGGATCCCCAACAAGCTTGGCATGGCACGATCACAGTCGTCTGTTGGCTAAGCATGTTTGACAAACAACATGATTAGCTAAAAACGGCTATAAATAGCCATCTCCCAAGCTGGGTCTGATGTCTTTATCTTTCTTCCTAATATGGGAAGACAACGGTAGTGTTTCTTAGGCTTCCAATGAATTGACCATCGGAAGTGACGAGTAATCCTACCTAGACCCAACTTTTATTGATTGATGAAAGGGAATTAGGTATCGCCGGCGGAGAGGACAAAGACAAGTTGATCTCCGGTCCCGACAAAGGACTGTGGACATCATCTATCTCTTGTTGGACGTCATCCTCGACCTCGATCTCGACCTTGACCTTTTCTTTCTTAGTACCATGGGAATATTTTATTTATGGAATTTCTTTGGTCCAAAACTAGGAGCATATGCCGCATAATCTGATGATGGTTTTTGTTTTATCTATCTACAGAAAGTGGTGCACAGTGTTCAGTTAATCGTCACCGCACTTAACCCTGGTTAGTTTCATCAACCCGTGTGCGAGCGCCCAAGGTTTTCAAGACGGTAAGGCGCCAAGAATATTAACTTGATCTTGACTAGCAATGATGGGGTTTTTCTTCCTCCTCCCCCATATTCCTCGTTGCTGAAACCCTAACACCATTGGAGGCGTGTCGGTCACAACTAGCCGATATGAGATGGTCGGTGGCTATCCACCGAACAATTTATAAGTCTCCAACGGGGTTAGGTTTTCGACAAGGAGGAAGGGTGAGGAGGAGGAAGGAGTGGAGGACTAGAAGAAAGGGAGAGGTGGCGGCAATTGAGCAAGGAGGAGGGAGAGGAGAAAAGGGGGTGGATGACGGATGTGATAGGTGTGCCCTATCAATATAGGGACCTTTGTAAAATATAGAAATCGACAGCCTGGGTGTCCGCATCAAGTTGGGGGGTCTTAGTAATTTCATGGGTGCAAATAGCAACACCCATATAAAAAAAATGGCACAGTAAATTTTATCTTGAGGCCTACAAGTTCATGAAAGAGGTTAGAATGGCACTTAATCAGGAATGGTCAGTGGCATTTTTTCTAGTACTAGTTGCAGGGGATGGGATATATACACGATAAGGAAAGCAAATTTAGTTATCCCACACCTTCGTACCCCCTTCCTCCCATGCTCTTCGGTGCCCGTACAGGTTGTAGCCCATCTGACGTTGCTGATCCTATCGAGCCCACAGCCGCAGCCTCCTCCTCCCTCTTCCTCCTCCTCCTCCCCCTCCCCGTCCCCATTCCTCATTTTCTTCTTCCTCCTACACTTGATCATTGCATATCGAGTGCTTCTACAACACATTCAACCGGAGAATACTAAGTGCACTGCAGTGGCACTCGCCCATTGTTGATCACTCGGCCTCCAATGGCCAAATGGGCTATAGGAGCACTCGGCCTCCAATGGCCGAAAACGATGTACAGGTACTCACCATCCGACAGCGGAATATAGTGCCCTCAGGCACCGTTGATCACTCGGCCTCCAATAGCCGAATGAGATGCAAAGAGACTGACGGCGGCATACATGGGCCAACAAAGAAGGAAGAAGGAAAGAATAAAATTGGGATATTATGAAAGTCCCTATCTAATAACTGCCTTGAATAAAATAATAATATGCTTGGATACTACACTATCTTCCACTTACAATTACTATTAATATGATGGTAAAAAAATCAATAATGGAACATGCATATCATGTCTTTTCTTTTCTTTTACTTTTTTTTTTTTTGGGGGGGGGGGGGGCAAAGGGGCCATCATTGTGATTGGTACATCATATGTTAGTGCGTCAACACAGGATAGACCAGGGATCAAAACTCACCACAAGCGCAAGAGAGTGCTTCGATTTTTAATAACCCCATAGGTAGAAAAGCTCACCACTAAGACGAGAGGGAGGCCCACCCCTTCTGAGCGGGACGAAATATGTCGTAGCACTTATTAAAACCCTTGCTCAAGACCGCAGGCTGCATACTGAGCTATTAGTTGGAGACCTCTTTCTTTAACTACCGAAAAACAATGTAATTTTTTTAATCTTCCTATGAATTGACCATCCCGGCTTTTATGTATTGATGAAAGCTAATTATGGATCACGGGTGGAGAGGACAAAGACGAATTCTCCAGCCCCGACAATAGGGGTGTACATTAGTTCGAAACCAATCAATATAGGCAAAACTCAAACCGATCCAACCTTGGTCAGTTTTGAAGATTCTCAAACCGGTCCAAAACAAACTGGGATTGGATTCCAATCCAATTAAAGTCAATTCGGATTGGATTGGATTGACGGATTGGGATTTGGCCCATATGATTATTGGGCTCTTTTTGGCTTTCTATTTGGACTACGTTTCAACTTAAAAAAAGAAATTATTGTCTAACTATTAAGCCTAAATATGCCTTTTAACTGATTGCTGATCCATTCTACAGTATTTCAGATATTAGAAAATAAGACTACATTGAGTTTTTGTCATCATATTACTAACCAAATACCAAGTTACCAACAATTATACATGATACCATTACCATGATTACGAAAAAAATATAACAACTCTTAAATTATAACACGGTCGGCTTGGGCGGTATGATTTGGATCATGCACATCCTACCCGACAAGGGCCTTCAGATATTATCCCTCGCTTCGACCTCGACCTCGACCTCAACAATGAAAGCTAATAATATTGTCTAAAAGTTGGCCAACATCACATTTTCTTTCTAGATACCTTGGTTATGTTTTATTTATGGCCTATTATTGGTCCAACACTAGGAGCAAACATCACACAATCCAGCAATGCCTTATGATCTTCACCAACAAAAGATTAATTAAAAAAAAAGAATAAATTACACTTTATCCACCTAAAGTTTAGCCTAAACTCGATCACTTAACCCCCTATAGTTAAAAAACTACATTTTGGACCCTACAATTCAGCTATGATCAGATAGAATTACCGAAAGAGGAAATTTAGTAGTCGACAAAAGGGCTTTTGTGCTGCAATTGAAAACTATAATGGCCGATTTGGAACACAAAAAAAAAAATCAGGGGTTAAGTGAATTTGGGATAAAGCTCAGTGGAGTAGAGTGTAATTACCAGTAAAAAAAAATAAGGAAAAACTTTAGAGCATTGCCTCTTTGAATGCATTTTTCAGAGCTATTCTATCATATCTAAACACCCAGGCTCATGAAGGCCGCAGATAATAACTGAGATACTGCCCATTTTTTATGAGACAACACCTACAGGATGGCCAACTATTTTCTGAGACAAATTTCGGCCGAACTCATCGCCTTGAAGAGGATGCAGTTACCATGCATAGCTAGTCACTATCTAGACAGAGTGGCGCACAGAGTGCAGATAACCCGTGCGCGAGCGCCTAAGGCTTCTATCTAGAGAGAGTGGTGCACAGAGTGCAGATAACCCGTGCGTGAGCGCCTAAGGCTTCTATCTAGAGAGAGTGGTGCGCAGAGTGCAGATAACCCGTGCGCGAGCGTCAAAGGCTTTAAAGATGATGAAGGCGTTAAGGATATTGACTTTATCTTAACCAGTAAGGATTGTCTCTACCATGTAGCAGTCTTGTGAATAACTTACGATCCAACAAAACATGAGTACCTTCAACCATCAGAATGTCAACCCTATGAAAAAGTATAAGTAATGTACTATCCCAAGCCCCTTGTAATTCCTAAACACCAACTAAGAAACTACTTAGTTGGTTACTTAGTTAAACTTATGAAGTTCTAAATCAAGATTAAACCCTAGATGAAAGATTGGGGTGAGAACTGCTTATCGGCATGTTAAATTTTGAGTTTATAAATCCAGATTAAACCCTAGACGTATGATTGGGAAGCCAAATAATTTCAGGACACATGATATGGTAAGACTAATGTGAGCAACAGCCGTTGAGAAAGAGCTAAAATTTTCTCTTACATAACAAAACTAAGATTTCCAAACCCCACCCTGGTTTCCTCCTCCTAGAATTAATAGGTCAGGAAGTATTCTCATAATGTTCTATTAGGGTCCGTTCTTTTGGCGAGTACATTAGATTCAACATTGATTTATCCGGATAATCTCACTTTGTGCCACGTTCTTTTGTCTAATTTCCCGGGCAAATGGTTTTTCAAGATTCCTTTTTTCCCTAACTTGGTGGCACATTAGAGTTCCACAACAATTGGTCGGATATTGATTGCCCACTTTGGGCAAGATATTATTTGCCGAGATCTATTTGATCCATCGAAAATTTAGATAGATTATCTCAGCTGAAAAGAACACGAGACATTTAATTTCCCGAGGCATCATTGCCCTTGCCAATCAATGTCTCAAGCAAATGAATTTGCCATCTCATTTATGTCTCGCCAAAAGAACGGACCCTTAATTGACCATCTTCTGATGATAAGCGTTCGATACAGAGGTGCGTTCATGGAATACATGTGAAGAGGACCCGAGAAGTGTTGACCCCCGAGACCCGACAACGGCCTGCCACTGTCATCTCTTGTATTCACCTCACAAGCTGGAGAACGATCCACATCCAGAGAAATTTCTTTTCAATACCTTGGAGATGCTTTATTTTATGCTCCATCCTTGTCGAGCTCCTCAAACAAGAATGAAGAGCAACATCACACAATCTACAACTTGGTTTCTGATCTCAACCACGAAAGAAAAAAATCAATATCTGATCCTTTCATACTTCGAATCGCATCAACCTTCAGTCCCTTTCGAGAGAATCGTGACCTTTGTTTGAACAAATTTTCAGAGATCTTATGTAATTTTTTAGCTCGCAAACCTAAAAGACTACAGAGAACCACCAAACCCCATCATTGTCAGCATCGTCCCCCACATCATGATGGAAAGGATTGTATGGAATATTGATTAGAGTTTTCCAATGGACTATCGACCTGACATCAACACTTTTGGTTCTGAAAGGCCAGTTGATGGATAGGAAGACCTACGTTATTGGTTACACATTTTATATAAATATCAAAGAATAACCAAAAAGAAATACAAAGTTTTCAATTTATTCCTGAAGTTGAATAGTGAATACACTAAATCAAATACTACTATAATATAAATCTTCACAAATTTATTCAATATTAAAACACAGACAAAGTAACTTCACCCCTTTTCAACTACACTTTCCGAGCAAAATACTTCGATAAATAATTATGATCCAAGACAATTACAAATACCTTCAAAGCTAAACAGAATGCAAATTAGAACAAAAACTACAAGCATTATGCACACCTCGTGGGAATGACAAGTCCATCTCAACTCTCAGCTGCTTTGTGCTGTGATCGTCATATCATTCACTGCTCTTTGAAGCATAATCTCAGTTGGTTTTAAGCATCCTCTCAACCACTCGTGCCCGAGTTGCGCCCTCTCATTGTCCCCGAACCCGAACACCACGCCCTTGTTGGAGACTGCAACAGTATGGTACAGCCCCGTGCTGATCTGACAGATGTAATGGGATCTTAGACTTTCAAGGATTCGGGGCTTCATGATTTTGTCCGAGCATCCACGGTCAGAAAACCCTAGACTACCGAAACTCATCCATCCAAAAGCGAAAACGGATCCATCATCCATGAGAACAAAAGTTTTTCTCTTCCTTGCACAAACCTGTCAACAGCCAGGGCCAACAAAGTAGGGTTAGATCATTTAACTGGCTTACTGCGAGTTACTGCAAACACAGTAGGGACTGTGAGGATTTAAAACCCTTATACTGGGATTTAACAGTGATTTCAAGTACATTGAAAGGTTACTAGCCCAACTACAAGTATTTTCACCGGTTCATCCACTTTCAGCTTCAGGAACTCAGTTTCTTTAAATAAGATGTTGAAAATGGCCAAATTTTACGAACCTGCACAGCAAGGTGGCCTTTAAGACTGATCAATAATTCTGGACTAGTCTTGTCATTCTCATCACCATGACCCAGAGCTCCACAGTAGCCTCTACCCCATGTATAAACCTACAAATGCCCATTTTTTAGTGTGATCTCCTCACATAGCATTAACACCTGAAGCTGAATTTCTTTTTCTAATTTTCAATAACGTTTAATGAATACAGAAAAAAGGCTTACATATCCACTGGAATCAAGAGCCACTGCATGTTCATCCCCCGCAGAGATGCGGACTACATGAATATTCCTCCTCTTAAATGACTGGATGGCGCGTGGAAGAAGTTCATCATGTTGATCTCCATGGCCAAGGCAGAAGTTGGAGCAAGAACCAAAAGAATGAACTGTCCCATCTTCAGTTACAGCAAAGGTGTAACTTGCACCGGCAGCAATCTGAACCACACGACCAAGACCCTCAAACAGGTCAACGTTCCTCGGAGTGGATCTGTCGAGTGTGTCACCGTGACCAAGCTGACCATGTGTGTTGCTTCCACATGTGTACACCTGGCCTTGCCTTGTCAAGATTACAGTAAAACTGAGCCCGGTGGCAACCTGAAAGGCAATGGATAGACCAAGATATATACACAAGTAATTGATGCTAATTGAGGATACGATTATACACGAATGCAATTATCTAATCAATAGTGTAGTAACACAAAAGCTTTCAGATTTTACAAGACGGAATAAGTGAAAGAGGAAGAGGAATAAGCAAAGAGACTTGAAGGGACTTTATTAGGGTTTTGAGATGATAGTTTGAGGTTTTATAGAGCTTTCTTAAAGTATGGCTCTATTCTAGGGTTGTCCTTATGGTGCACGAATATGATCCTTCTAGACTATTTAATTACCCAAGTGAGTTTGAAGCATGCGCGTCATTTATTTTGTACGATAGCAGTTATTTTGGGTAGGATATGCCTACCTAGTTTGACGATATATTAGGTTTGGAACCATTTAGTTCAACCGGGATTGAAATTATATACGCATGTAATGGGAGTGGAGAAGTATACATCAATCTCAATAAAGTTCAATAGAAAAAAGAAATTTATGGTGATAACCGTGTCATAAGGTGATGAAACATTCAAGTCTAGGTGATGGCTCCTATGTTTATTTGGCCGTGTAGTGCTTCTTTTTCCCATTGTCATCATATCGTCGATTACAAACGGGAATCACTACATGTACTCAAATCATCCATCCACCTAGCTTGTTATCAAATCTTTAAATATTTGGGGCGGTCGAGATAACTTTATATATTCAATTTGCAATGTTAATGGAGAAGGTTACAGCTCCACTTGTGATGCAACTGCTCTCATAGAATCACCGAGTGCCCGCCCATCAGACATAGCACCAAATCAAGAACTCCTTGAAGGTCTTCATAAGATGGAAACCACAAGATGAAAAACATGTTTTCTCTGGAAAAAACATTTATCGCCATTTTTTCTCCATAAATCAGTTCAGATCCATGAAGCAGGGGTTTTTGCCAGGGACAGGCGCTATTTAGGATTGTACAATGCCTCCTCTGTGCGAAATCCATCCTCTCCCTTTACTTTGTATTGACTGAATGGCAGTCGATGTTGAACATTGCTATTCCCATACTCCCAAGGATAAAGGGCAATTTTTAGGTGCACCCATGAAAATCTTACAAATCCCTGAGGTCTCCTATGATCAAGTGGCTTGTGGCCGGCTACATCTATCCCTCCTGAGACAGTGTTTACCCTAGCTCCAGCCATTAGGTCCCTCGATCATGTACATTCCATTTCTTCTTTTTTCTTACTCGTAAATTTTTGGCTTTTCAAAAAATCTTGTGCTGCTTATCAAACACTTCTGCCAATTAAATCATAAAATAAGTTGTACAATTTCCTAAAGGCTGTAATATTGTTACAACGATGTCTACACCAGCATATTATGTCATGCTAGCATACCAAAACTGGATACAATAATATGTTGGATAAAGAGCATCTACAATACCTGCTTGCAGGGAATCCCCTTCAGTGCTTCAATTCGAGTAGGTTTGAATATGGCGCGCCTAACTTCTCCGTGACCACAACAAAATGAGGAATTATCCCCACATGTAAACACCTAATAAATAGAAAAGTTTACACTCTTAGGCCCATGGAGGAAAATTCAAAAAACGCAAGAAACAAGGTCTTAAGTTCAGTAACTTCAAGAATCAAATACCTCTCCAGACTGCATAACAAATGCTGCATGGTTGTGAGATGCAGAGATGTGGATTACACGAGAAAGGGAGGGAAAACTGATGGGGCTAAACGCAACACACTGAGTTGTATCTTGACCATGACCAAGCACCCCGCATAAACTTGATCCACAGGAATAGACTGATGAGTCATGAATCAAAAGTGTATGATATCTTCCAGCGGTAATCTGCATCTGGATGGACATAAGGATCCTTCAGTGATCTTTTAATTTACCTATCTCAACATAAGCTTTATGAAGCAACTTAAGACATGCTTATCTTCAAAATCGAGGAGTGAAAGAAAAGGATTAGAATCCAGGTTTGCAGCATAAAGGACTCCATATTTCTTTTATTTCAGTAAAAAACTTATAAAACATGCAACCCAATGCCCTTGTATGCTGAAGAGTGGAAAATATATCATGTGAAAGACGTAACTTGAGTTCAACAATGTATACCAAGATCACTTATGGATAAAATAGAGGCACACGCATCAGCTCAAACATTTAGAGTGCTTCCAATTACTTTTCCACTATTCTTTGGGTACAGGGTATAGGTATACTTCTAGTATGAAGTAATATATATTACTTGTTTTAGTTTTCCATAGTGGGTTAAGTATATCTACTCTTATGAGTAACGAAAGAAAAACAATTCCTGAACTAGATCATAAAAGTATTGTGTGAAATTTATAAATTGAGTATGATAATCTGTACCGGGATCTCTAATGTCTGAAGAGGAGACTTGCATATAAGCCAAACAAAGATCTTCCAATTAATTTTTCATTATTATTTGAGAGTTAAAACCCGAAAACTCGACTCAACTCAGAACTTTCTCGAGTAGTCGACTAGAAAACACGGTCAAACCTCGGCCGAGTAGTTACATAAAAACTCGATACATATAATAAGTAACTAATACTTATTATACATTTTTATATAGCATAAAATTGAATATTATCGAAATATTATGCATAATATTAGAATTTTATATAACTACATAAATAAATTAATTAAAAATATAACTCAAGCGAGTTTTGAAGCGAGTTAACCGAGTTTCGGACCAAGTCAACCGAGTCTTGGACCAAATCGACCGAGTTTTTGATCGAGTTGTTACCGGTCCGAGCAACCCGAATTTCGGTCAAGTCGAGTCGACCCAAATTTCGGTCGAGTCGAGTCGAGTTGGGGCGAGTTTTAAAATACTGCTTTGAGTAGAGGTTATAGATATACTTCTAATATGACATAAGATAAATATTATTTTTTATGGTTATCAATAGTGCATTAGAACATAGAACTATCTAGTTTTAAGGAGTCATAAAAATATAAGGGGCGGATGATCGGATCCATGAATTGATAACATACTATTCACTTTTTTTTAGAGTATCGTCTAATTTACTAGATGAAAAAAATCAAAGCAGCAAGATAAAAAGGATTTTTTCTAAGTTATTAGGATTCGTAATTTATACAAGATTCAAACTTCTAACTATATTTCTATATAAAATAGAATTCCTACTCACAAGAGGATTCCTACTTGGGAAAAAATTCTTTGATGTGTAAGGATTCTTATTCAATGGAGATTTACTTGATTATTTAAAATTCCTACTCAAATTAGAATTTCTATAAGATTCATTCTGAAGTTCTTGAGTTCATTAAAAGTCTAGACTAGTTTACATTTCTTATTTGTTATAAGAGTAGATGACACTGGCCTCCCCTAAGATTTGCCTAAATTACATGGACCTTCCCTGCAATTCTGAAATTTAATGGAGAATTCCTTGACTATTTAAAAATCCTACTCAAATTAGGATTTCTATAAGATTAATTCGGAAGTTGAGGTTTGCCTAAATTACATGGACCCCCCTGCAGTTCTGATATTAACATTGGCCTCCCTTGTCGGGGGTTGTCCCACTAACTCTGTTAATGGAGTAGGAAAAAAGACCAAAATACCCTTAAGTTAAAAGAGTAAAAGGTGAAATATGATTTCCTAGAGGTAGTTCTAGATTTTTTTAAAAATGTAGATATCAAAACTATTACCAGCTCACTAACATAGGGGAGATTTGTTACCGAGAACTAAAGCAAAGGGGAGGCCAATGTAAATATCAGAGTTGAAGAGTAGGTTTGTTTAATTTAATCAAACCTCAGGGGTGTTCGGTGTAATTTACCCTTGTTATAATCTTTGGTGTACTTTTTGATAGTTTTAAAAGTAATTTTATTGACCACATTTAAGGAGGAAAGTGTTTAACATATACAGTATGAGGATTCAGTGGAAGCATAACCAAATCGGCCGAAACAGTTCGAATTTGGGTCTGACCAACACCGATTCTAACCCCCGAAACCGAAATGAGTAGTGATTATAGTAAATTAGTCATTTGGGATCCATTTCGATCCTAATTCAGTCAATTTGTATCGAAACTTTAGGAAACAGACTCGAAAAATGTTTGGTATGTTCTCTTGTTCTTAAATTATTTCACAGCATTGAATATGACTCATCTTTGCATATTTTGACAGTCTTTTAGAAGGTCATGTTTGCTCTATTTTCCAAAATATCCAATAAATTGCTTACCGAAACTGTCCATTAAATACTCCAATTCTCATGTGTATTGATCTTTTGTTTGTGTTGTCCTATGACTCGAGTTTATTTCCTTAACTAGTTAATGCTAATAGTTTTTATATCCAAATGCATGTAATTGGCAAGTAATTGTTTCTTTAGTCCTGCTGCTACACAGTGCAAATAAATATGAGAAACTACTAGTTATATGAATAAATTTGAAATGCACAGTTACTCCAACACCATAACATAAAGATGATTTTTCTAATTTACTATTTTCATACTTTTTCTAACTTTCCATAATTTTTTGCACCTTCACTTGAATTATTTTTATCCGAAGTCCACTTTTTGAACCTTAGATAATTCTCTCCCCAAACTATTATGCATCAATTTTGATCTTCAAAAAGATATATCTTTGATTGTCCTTCCTCAGTTTGATATCAGAGCTTATCTCTTTGATCATCCAGCATCAATTTGGTATCAGAAGTATTGGTTTGCTACCATAGTGGTCGAACCCAATTCATAGAAATTAGCATATAGTAAATGAGATAAGTTATGAAGATTGTGGATTAGCTTGAAAAACTAGACTATAGTGTATGCAAATTGGAGTTGAAGAACAAAAGCATAGGCATCAATCCATTCTTGAACATCTTAAGGAACCTCGTTTATTTTATACATGAGACATTACGAGAAAGTACGCACTTGAACATTGATGGTGAGCCGACCAAGACTTTGCTATCACAGCGTGCGAGTTAAAAGTTGAATCAATTAGTTGAGTCACATCAACAGTCCATACAAGATTGATGGGGAGAATGATGATGTTGCAATATAGGTCAAAAGATGCTAGCTTCCATCAAAACCGGAATGTATGAAAATATTATTTGTTGTGATGAAGTTCATCAAGAGATCAAACACATTGTTTGCTCGATCATATAGCGTAAATCGAGGCATTCATCGTGATATAAGGGAAGCAAGTATGCCTCCAAAATCAAGTTCGAAAAATGAATTCGAGGCCGAAGAAAATTAAAGAAGTAGATGAGAATAAAGTAATAAGTGACGATTTTTCAATGATGATTCTTCGAAGGCAAGTACACAAAGTGAAAGCCCACATGCAGAGTAATCGAAGCAAGACAGATTCAGTGGTTACAAATCATGCGAAGGTACCAAAAATTCAAGATCGAGAAGTCATCCAAAAGGAAGTAGTGTTGTGGTTCAAGTTGACTACAATAATGTTTCTTATAATGGTGCTCATGATCCGAATCCAAGATTTTAGAATTGATAATCAAGTCAAAGCCAAGGTGATATTCAAGAAGAGATAAATCATGATAAATCCTTTACAATTATTCATGATGAAGCCTTTTCAAAGCAGAGTACTATTAATCAAAGTCAAGTGTCGTGCAAGGTTATGGTGGATCCTAGCTTACGTTGTCGAAGAAGGTTGATGATCACAAGGTAAATATCCCTCTATCCAAGGTAAATATCCCTCTATCCAGATGTGGACTGAAAGGAGACATGCATTCATCATTCTTCTATCTCAAAGCATCTCATCTAGCGTGAAATCCCAATATCAAGGATGGCACGACATGACATCCAATGGTTGGCATTCATCATCAATTGTCTAGTAAAAGAAGATGGATGATGGAGATGAAGGATCCAACAAAAAACATGGGACGAGTTCGTACAGTAAAAGTAAATGATGAAAATCAACGGGTAAGATAAAGGCTCTTAAAAACGAGCATTCCTAATTAGTATAGGATTCCTAGTTACTTTAGAATTCATACTCAAAATAGGACTCCTACTTAAGATAGGACTTTTTTGACGAGTATTGGTTCCTACTTAACACAGGTTTCCTCAAAGAAATTAAGATTTTTAAATTAAATAGGATTGCAATATAATGTAGGGTTCATTGCTGAAATTCTTAAGTTTTTTAATAGTCTAATTATAATTTTTTTTGATAATTTTAAGAGAATTTTGTAGTCTAATTGAATGGAAGTGTTTAATTTTTGTTTGATAACGTTGAAGCGGTTTTGCAGACCCGCTTTTTCTCCAAATGTCATTTTCTTAACATTTCATAATGTAAATCTCGATTTACGTCGATCAGCTTTTCCTCAGAACCATGTACATGGGCAGCAGAGGGAGAACCTCCACTGCGTGTTTCCATGAAATCTATATCCGCGGTCCCCCTTAAGCTTTGTTGTGCCGTAGTTCACTTCACCTTCGAAGAAATCCCACCCGCCCATGATCGCCCCCTTGTTTTTGAGAAAAACCTTAGCAAAGCAGTTTAACCTTCATCTCTCACCGATCCTCCTCATTGCATATCATCATCGGTAAACCTCACCCCTGATCATTGTATGCCTGGAAAATTCTAAGGTATGCCGATTTGGCGTGGTTTACCTTAGGAAACTTCAATTTTCTAAAGATTCATCAGGTATTCGTCTCATTTTGATTTTTTTCAAAAAATAAGATAATCTATAAACATTTAATTCAACCCTTACTTATTAGTAAATCATGGGTTTTAGGGATGCTGAAAGGATGGTCGAGCGCACGATGGATAGAAAATAGTATTGATTCTCTCTAGATAGAATAAAGTCCAGGGATGGAAGAGAAGAACGTATCTGATCAGGAGTAAGGATGACTTAGCAGCCGCATGGGCTTCCCTCTCAAGTGGTTAAGTAACCATTGCGGTTGTGATTACGAAGAATCTCAATTTTCAGCGATTTTTTTTTGTGTGATTACAGTATGTGATTTTACCTGATCATGAATTCAGTTGTCAGAAATTTGTGATTTTTTTGTGCGATTCATGCCCAGTTATTTTACAAATAAACCAGCATCCACGTTATCAAACTGTGAAACCCATCATCCACATGAAACAAGAATATAATTATCAACCAAGAATCATGATGGTTACTTCCATGGATCCAAGGAAACAACCATCCTTAGGATTTCTAGATCCATGTTATCAAACAAGGGATGAAGTAGTGTTAGTTTGACAATATATTAGGTTAACAAAACCAACTTTATAAGAATTGAGTTGGGACTTAGTGTCAAGTACCAAATACGCAGTTAAAGGGGAGACAAATTAACAATGATATTTTACAGTTCTCGTTTGCAAGGAAGTGTTGATGCTTTCCTCTTCTGATGATTCATGGTAATGACTCTCCATGAGATCCTAGATATTGATTCCTATGTTAAACGATCATGTCGACTCCGTGGTTCCACATATAGGCATGTGAAAGGTTTTTTCTTACTTGTGGGGAGAACGAGGAGGGATTCTCTTAATAAGGACAACAACTTGAGTTTTATCAAACAATCAATAGAGGAGGAAGGCCTAACATAACAAAAAAAATTAAACAAATAGGAAAACAATATTTGAAAACTTGGAGAAAGAGGACTTGGTCCATCATAGGAATGAGCAAACATTGATATTTTTAAACATGATCATAAAATGTCACGATAAGGCTTGCAATTTGGGGATATAGCAATGTCTTTCTTTGAATTTTTCCTTTCCTCATACACTTGTTATAGGATTAGATAGGACATTTCTCATACTTACTCTTCTAATCTGTAATCCTGAATGTAATTATGTGTCTAAGAAAAAAAAACTGTTGACCTAAAGGATAAACATACAAAATTCTATATATTATATATCCAATAATTCTACAAATCTTGATGGCAAGGATATTTAGAAGTACTAAGAAAAGAGGGATTGGTTCGGGTGGTACGAACATTAATTGTGTCTGACTACCATGGCAAAATAAACTGTGAGAATCACCTCAAGAGTCGTAGATCAGCTAAACCACTTCCAGTATATCTAATTATTGTGATGAATGGTTCAACAAATTCGACATTCAAACACCTTTCAAAACCTCAGGCAAGCATAATTTCTCCTTCTGGTGTTCTATCGAACATTACATGTTTCTGAACAATTCGATAAACCACCATAGCCAGAGAGATGAAATCCCATTAAGCTCTGCTTTCAGCATGCTTTGGGTCCATTTGTTGTCTTATGCCACTTACTCAAACTAGACTTACTGTCAATAATTGAGTTTTATTGAATTATATCTCGTCAACTAGATGGAATTCAAGGATGCTCCATAAGACATCCTTAATTAGGAGATAGCAAAACTCCTACCTTTGGATTCAGCTGCAATAGAACATTTTAGTAAAGTCTACTCTTTGCAAATAGAGGATTCCAACTCTAGAAGACATACTTTGCAAATACAAGAAAACACACATACCGTTGTTAGGGACATCTATGGTTTTATAAGTAAATAGAGGATAAAACCCTTGCTACCTATTTTTCCACAAAAAAAAAAGAAAAAATCTTGTTATCATTCTTTTGAAGTTCAAGCATGGCAAATCGAGGGGGAATTCATTCTTTTGTAGATGGGATCACTGAATAAAAGTTCAAAGCATAAACCCAAATGCAAGGAGTTCCCATAACATTTAATATGGTTATAAATTTTGGTGTTGCTAGGAGTTCAGAAAGAATCCTGGATTCTCTATGCTTTCCATATAGGTCTATGGAGTTTTAAGGGACAAAACCAAACTTACTGTAGAAAGGAAGAAAGTTCAAGAAATACTAGTGAGATTATAACTCATACCACAACTATTCAAAATTACCGCAGAGCATATAAGGATAAATGCATAAATCAAACATTTTCACTAAAAGAATTGCATAATAGCGATTTCAAAGTTCCCAAGGTAGGCCATATCAAAGAAATAGTACATTGCCTGCTGATGTCTCGACGGTGCCTGAGGACTGCTCCATCGACTGCAAGAACCTCAGAACCTTCTTCCAATTCCCGCCGCATCGGTCGAGGAGATCTTTCCGTGAACTCGGCGGCAGTAAAGCAAATATCGAGTGGGTGTTGCAGAGGTGGAATGCGGCAAACTCAACCATCGACCGGAACATGTTGGGGAGAACCCCCCCCTGACTACCCTTGAACATGCGGCACGTCGTCTCCAAGCACGCCAGCTCGGCCGCACCAAGGCGGCCCGAGCTCAAAATCTCCAAAATCAGATGGGCCGGCAGCTCTTCTAAAGAGAATGCCCGATTCCGTTCCGCCATTGGAAAGCTCGAAAGAGCGTAAATCGTCGAGAGTGGATACAAATCACCAAACCGACAGGGAAGTTGGGACCTGGAAGTCGAATTTTCCGGGATATCAAGAAATCAAAGGGTGGATTCGGGAGCAATAAGAAGCATGCGAATAATCGGATGCTCCGAACGCACAAACCCAGGAGCAAACGGATGAAAAGACGGTGTTTTTCGAGACTGTTTCAACGGAAAAGGCCAGGAGAGCAGATCCACCGATCGAACATATAGAACAAAAAGAGGGAAACAATGGAATCGGATCAAAATCGAACAAAGCGACCGAATTGAAACGAACGGGCTTACAGTGGATCGAAAGATGAAATCGATGAACAATTCATGAAGAAAACATGGGAAATCAAATTAAAAAGAGGGGGGAGCTACGGAATCAAGGGGCGGAGGATGAATCGAGCAGCGGAGGAGATAGAATTAGGGTTGGAGGAAGTGCAGCGATTGGGGGAGTATGAGAGAGAGAGAGAGAGAGAGAGAGAGAGAGAGAGAGAGAGAGAGAGAGAGAGAGAATCTTCTCTTTTGGCTGATCCCCCTCCTTTTCCACCGAAAAATCCAGAAAGAAAAAGAGTGGGCGGAGGGGAAGGATGCTTTGCCGAGAAGGAATCGACCAGTCGCAGAGCAGAGCGAGGAGGATGGTGGAATGGGAAAATAATTTAAAAAATATATATTTTAATGACGAAGGAAACGAAAAGGTCATCAGTGTGTGGGGGGAAAATCTTCAGCACATCCGGCGTACCATACAACCGCGGGGCCCACTGCGAGTCAAGAGACATTGGGTAGCGGATGGTGGCCCCCCGGCACTCAAAGCCTGCTGATAGGCTCTGGGGGGCAGTGGGCCCCTCGGTTGTATGGAACGTACGCGGGATGTGTGTGAGTCTTATATTTGGGAGGGGAAGAGGTGATGACGCGTGTTGAGCAATCTTGGCCGTCCACTCTATGTGTGATCTTTCTATTCTATCCGTTGACGCTTAGTCCAGCCGTTACAGGCTGAGGGGACTTCGAACGAACAGCAGTGGTTGGCGCTTCCGCGTGTCTCGGCGCGAACGGCGATCCCGCTGTTTCTTCCCGGTTGTTTAGATAACACGTGGCGCTTTTATGGGGGCATAAATACCGCACGTCCTGACGTGTCGCGCGTTCACTGGCTCTTGGTGATGAGACTGTGAGGGCTGTACGCCTCGCGTACACTTTAGACTTTTCGAGTATCAATTATCAAATCCCCGCGGGCACGGTAGCCGTTACCGGACAGCGTACAACCTTCTCCGCATATAGAGGGACGGATGGGTGCCTCGGGAGCTTTCTGTGCTGCCCGATTAATTTGCTTACGGCCCAATCGGGTGGTGCCACATCAACCGGTAAAAGGGTATAATGGGAACTTCACCGGCTACAGGACATAGACGACTTTTAGATGCTTCCCAATATTCCCTTTTTACCAATCGATGTGGCACCACCCGATTGGGCCGTAAGCAAATATAGCAAATCGATTGGGTCTCAAAAGAAGAGAATTGCTATTCTGCTAGAAGGTTTTCTCCGCTCGGTACGGCTCGCGTTGCAGAATACATGATGCATACGAGCCCTATGTGCAGATTTTCACAGCTGAGGACGTATTTTGATTCTCTACGGAGATCCAGGGGCCGATCGCCAATCCGTTTGCATCATTGGAGAGCTATTTCAATTGCCTACGACTTTGGTTTTTTACTTTCTGTCGATCCGACTGACAAATCTTGAGTTATTTCTGTTTTTATTTCTGATTAGGGTAGGTGCGAGCCATGCATGTTCGCATCCGGTTCGAACCACAAATGCCGAACTGAGTCATTTCTATGTTTGGGTTTTAACAGTAGGATCTTAAGTCGATTTTAAATCTCAATGGATGAGATTTAAGTAAGCCAAAACCCTAGTCGGTCTCCTCTCTTTCCCGTTCTCTCTCTCTTCTCGCGGTAAGACCCGCACGGACACACCTCGAGAAGCATGCCCGCATCCCCTCCTTCCTCTTTTTTTTGTGAGGACGCCTCTCTCTCTCTCTCTCTCTCTCTCTCTCTCTCTCTCTCTCTCTCTCTCTCTCTCTCTTTCTTTCCTTTTTCTTCGTTGTTTCCCTTCCTATAAAGCCCTACAAACCCTAATTGAAGATAGATTCTTATGATGAATTGAAGCCCTAGAACGGAGAGGCGGATTCGCTTGTTCGGCGTCTCATCCGAAGAATCCTCTTGTTTCTAGTCTTCTTCTTCTCTCCGCAAACTTCTTCTTCATCGCCACGCCCTCGTCTACGACTTCACGGAAGATCGACGCGGAGATCATCTCTTTTCCAATATCAAATATCATCTCGCTTTTTCATCCCTTTCTTCTAGAGCAAGCCTCCTATTTCGCCCATTCATCTACAACAACGGAGCCTTTGATCCGCGGCCGGCATTGACCAAAGCACGGTTTAAATCATCCGTCAATATTTTTAT
The DNA here is from genome assembly GCA_947650365.1 of Chamaelirium japonicum. Classification (NCBI taxonomy): domain Eukaryota; kingdom Viridiplantae; phylum Streptophyta; class Magnoliopsida; order Liliales; family Melanthiaceae; genus Chamaelirium; species Chamaelirium japonicum. The sequence goes on from CANTAL010000028.1 coordinate 1,690,773, forward strand.
GTGATAAACATCCTTTCAATTCGGCCTATTGCTGATTTTAATTAGGGTTTCAAAATACTTGGCTTCTAAAGAATCTCATCCATTAGGTTAATTATCGCTTAGATCTATATTTTATCTTTGAGACTTTGGCTTTATTGTTGAGATCTTGTTAGTGTTGGAATTGGATCCGCTAATCAGAGACGCAACGGAAGCAAAAGAAAGATCCGAAGATCATACGGTATATGTTTCATTACAATTAATTCTACAAAACAATCTACATGCAATTCTATGATCTTAGCATATGTGCGGGCACCCTAGAGGCATACTACGATCTACGGAAGACATGAATGCATCTAGTTAGGTGTTTAGATTCATCATACCTTATGGATCTATGATCCGGAGATGACGGAACGATGAAGAACCGCACTTGAATCGCAAGGGAAACTGTCGGATAGCACCTTGTCCTTTGCGAATTGAAGAATCCTCGAAATCCCGTCTCTGAGTGCAGGGATTACGAGCCGACGGAGGAATCCGTTGCGAAGACGATGACGAGCCGCGAGATTTTCTTCTCCTCTTTCTCCTTTTTTCCTTCTCCTTCCTTCCTCTTTCTTCTCCCTTATTCTTCCTCTCTTTTCCTTGGCCGAAACCACAAAGATGAGGAGAGGGGAGAGGGTTCGAAATTTCTGGAAGAGAGGAGCACTAGGGTCGGCCCTCCCCCTCACTATTTCCTTTATAGGGCCGGTCTCCTATGGCTCCAAGGAGGCTAGGGCCGGCCCCTAGATGGATAGGGATAAGGGGGGCGGTTTTTAGGGATTCCGGGTGTCTATCGAGAAGACCGGACAAAAACGCCCTTCACGAAAAGCGGAAAACTGAAAGAGAGACTGAGTGAGGTGCGCTACTCGGAATTGAATTCCGTCAGTGCCTGTGAGCTCCTGGAATTATTCCACTCAATATAAGATCCATATTCAATATATTCTGAGCCATATTTTAGTATTTACCAAAATACCCCTACGGCCCATAACACATGTGAATTAGGTTCTTATGCTCCGGGCTTGTGCTCCATCGCGCTACTTTGCATCCAACGTATCCAACTAGGTCGGGAAACAATTCCTATATGTAACGACAGGATGAAACCTTCAGGGTTTGGGATCTCTAGCTCCAACCGGATCCCTGATTAACTGTTCCGGTGAAATACTAAAAGTTTCGTTAATCAGCCCTAATCCGATTAACCCGCGTAGCCACCCAGAGTGCGACGCGAGTTGAACTCTAGTGATTCTAAACTTATGTTACACCCTCGTAACCCTGTTCTCTACTATACTCCGATAATCCTTAGTCCCTCCTATTACTGGTGCCATGATACGACTCGGGCGGTGGGGAGCACTGTCAGATCCCGATCGATCATCTGACTAGGAATTGATGACTTGTCATCTATAACACCACACACCTTCCAGTGCTATGCCTAGCATCCGGAACATCGTCAGTCATACTGACAACCACCAGGTCTGGGTTAACTGTGTGGATAGATTGAATCATCAAAACGCACCCATCCAACACTGGACGTCGGATAATCTGTAGGGATTACATGTCACTCAAGCGCCAGCCGAGTAACCCAACGTACCGTGGTATTGGACTATGGAAGGTCCGTACACGTTGGCACATCAAAGCACCACACAACTGGTTGGCCCAGTGTATATGGTCCCTCAGGATTAAGAACAGATTATCTATAGTAGTAAGACGGTTTATACACCAGTGTCTGAATCACTGCACTGTGCACCGTCTTGGTTCCTGTTCAACACGATCATCGTGCTTGGTCAGGTAAATGGGAATCACACGTTCCCGTGGTGGAGACTTCACCACATCCTCTACCTACCAACAGCTTGTTCTCGGTTAAGCGACCAGCATCACCTAAGCTGTGAACTAGTTCTAGGTCTACACAGAACTGGTCCACTGGGTCTCCCAAGCATGGATCCTCCATGCGCCTCAGTGGCCTACTGTGTTCCCTATGGTCCTTTTATTATATGAGTATTATCATATACCATAGTAGTATTCTAATTAAAGCAATAACCAAAGTCATCTTTATTAATGTTAATACAGAAATTCCACACTAAGGACACACGAGCTACAACAATCTCCAACTTGGCCTAGTGGGGAACAACAGTCTTAACTCCCATGGCATCCACGTGCTTCTCAAAAGCCTTGGTCGGTAACGCCTTTGTGAAAGGGTCCGCCATGTTATCTACAGACGCCACCTGAGTCACTGCAACCTCCCCTCGCTTCTGCAAGTCCCGGATAATGTAGTATTTCCGCTCGATATGTTTGCTCTTCTGGTGATATCTTGACTCCTTGGATTGTGCTACCGCTCCACCATTGTCATAGTAAAGGATAATAAGATCTTGAGCTCCCGGTACGCATCCTAAGTCCGTGAGGAACTTCTTGAGCCACACCGCCTCCTTAGCTGCTTCGCAATCCGCAACGTACTCAAGCTCTGTCATCGAATCCGCGATGCATCCCTGCTTCACGCTCCTCTAACTGACAGCTCCTCCTCCTAATGAAAACACAAACCCTGATGTCGATCTCCTGGATTCCGGATCTGACGAAAAGTCAGAATCCGTATATCCAATCGGCATCAGTTCCTGTGAAGAGTAAACTAACTCATAATCTCTCATCCTACGGAGATACTTGAGTATACTTTTCACAGCAGTCAAGTGCCCTGAACCCGGATTTGATTGATACCTGCCCATCATGCCTACTGCATAGTATATATCTGGTCTCGTGCATTGCATAGCATACATCAGACTCCCTACAGCCGAAGCATAAGGTATCTTCTGCATCTCTGCCCTCTTCTCAGGAGTCTTAGGACCCTGATCCTTGGACAATTTCATTCCATGTCTGAATGGAACCAGTCCCTTCTTGGAGTTGTGCATACTGAATTTGACCAAGATAGTATCTATGTAGGCTGACTGTGATAGCGAGAGAGTCTTGTTCTGGCGATCTCGAGTTACCTTGATCCCCAGAACATAACTCGCTTCACCCAGGTCTTTCATATTAAATTGAGAGGATAACCACACCTTCACTGTAGACAACGTTCCAATCATCGTTTCCAATGAGCAGGATATCGTCTATGTAAAGCACTAGAAAAACTACTGTAGTCTTATCGCTCCTTTTATAAACACATGGTTCATCCACGTTCTGCTCAAATCCATAAGACTGGATAGCCTTATCAAAACGTATGTTCCAACTTTTGGATGCTTGCTTCAGTCCATAAAATGGACCTTTGCAACTTGCACACCAGACCTTCCTGACCTTTTGCGACAAAGCCTGGAGGCTGAGACATGTAGATGTCTTCTTCCAAATCCTCGTTGAGGAATGTGGTCTTGATGTTCATTTGCCAGATCTCCCAATCATAATGGGCTGCAATGGACAAGAGGATCCGGATAGACTTAAGCATAGCCACTGGCGAAAATGTTTCGTCATAGTCGATCCCTTCTCGCTGGGTATAACCCTTAGCGACTAGTCTAGCTTTGTAAGTCTCAACGGTACCATCCGGACCTCTTTTCCTTTTGTACACCCACTTACACCCAACAGGTTTAATATTGTGAGGTGGTGTTACAAGTGTCCAGACCGAGTTTTGGGACATCGATGTCAGTTTTGCCTCCATGGCTTCCTGCTTCTGCATGTCCAGAGGATACCATCGCTTCGTCATAGTTTAGGGGATCATCCTCCTGAAACTCTGGATCTACCATAAAGGCTTCTCCAATGTATCTATCAGGAGCACTTGTGGTCCTTCCAATGCGACGAGCCTGCGGTGGTTCCATAGGAGTCGATTCTACAGTATCGTTAATCTTAGTGGTATCGGCTCCCACTACGTTTTCTGTCTGCGTACTCCCATCAATACCAAGCAATTCTTCAAGAACTACTTTACTGGTGGGCTTATGGTCTATTAAATAATCCTGCTCCAGGAATACGGCGTCCGTCGAGACGACAACCTTTCTATCCTCAAGATCATAAAGTAAACCACCTTTTGTCCCTTTTGAATACCCAACGAACAGACATACCTTAGTTTTTGACTCCATCTTATCTCGCTTGTCCTTACGCACATGTGCTGGACAACCCCAAATCCTAAAGTGTTGTAGGCTTGGCTTTCGCTTCAACCACAGCTGTGGGGGAAAATCTTCGTGCCGACCCGAAGACTTTGCCGCACCAGTCAATTAAGGTTCGAGTCGAAGATCGTTGTTCGATCTATTGATTGGAGTTGCTGCTTTCGATATGCAAACGGAGAGAGATGCAATCAGAGAGAGTTGACACGAGAGGTGATCTCGGAGTTCAGCCGAAGCCTATGTCTCCGTGCTATAGGGAGCAACCCGAATTCACACTTAGATCGAAGTGACCTCGATAGGCCGAGTGTCACTTAAGTGATTTTGATCTCTTCAGAGACAAGAAGAAGATCGAGGGGAGTTAAGAGGATGGAAAGCTGGAATTCCAGAGCTCTGGTTTTTGAAATCAAATCTCAGGGTTGAAAATCAGATCCATTTACATTTGAAGGGTCTGCTATTTATAGAGAAATTCTGAGGTAAATGGCGGTTTCTGGTCGCTTCTGGAAGAATCTCCAGGCAGGGTTGGTGGGTCCCGTGGCTGTCTCCTGGGGATTCCACAGGCAGAGCCGGTGGGTCCCGTGGTAGTTCTCGTGGACCCACCAAGCAGGGCCGGTGGGTCCCGAGGTATTCTTCGTGGGCCCACCAGGCAGGGCTGGTGGGTCCTGCGGTAGTCTTTGTGGGCCCACCAGACAGGGCCGGTGGGTCCCGCGGTAGTCTTTGTGGGCCCACCAGGCAGGGCCGGTGGGTCCCCGAAGTCATCTTTGTGGGCCCACTAGGCAGGGCCAGTGGGTCCCGCATTTTATAGACTCCTTGCCAAAATTTGCACCCACAATTACCCCCTCCAAGTTAGCTAGAGGTCGGCCTAGCTGGCTTGGATTTGGTGCAAAAAGTAGCAACCCCCTGCTTGTGAGTATAGAAGAGAAAAGAAAACCTCGTGAGTAGTAATTCTGATGGAATGATCGGTCAATTTTGACCGATCGGTCAAAGTTGACAGATCGGTTGAATTTGATCGATCGGTCAAAGTTGACCGATCGGTTGAATTCAACCGGTCGAGTTTGAGGTGATCAGTCAAAAACCACAGTTTTTTGACCGATCGTGTAGGAATTCGATCGATCGGTTGAACTTGACCGATCGGTCAAGTTCGACCGATCGGTTAGGCTTAACCGGTCGAGGTTGATGGGATCGGGCAAAAGGCCAAGTTTTTTGCCCGATCCAGTAAAAAATCGACCGATCGGTTGAACTTGACCGATCGGTCAAGTTTGACCGATCGGTTAAGTTCAACCGATCGAGTTTGATGGGATCGGGCAAAAGGCCAAGTTTTTTGCCCGATCTAGTAGAAAATCGACCGATCGGTTGAACTTGACCGATCGGTCAAGTTTGACCGATCGGTTAAGTTCAACCGGTCGAGGTTGATGGGATCGACCAAAAGGCTAAGTTTTTTGTCCGATCCAGTAGAAAATCGATCGATCGGTTGAACTTGACCGATCGGTCAAGTTTGACCGATCGGTTAAGTTCAACCGGTCGAGGTTGATGGGATCGGGCAAAAGGCCAAGTTTTTTGCCCGATCCAGTAGAAAATCGACCGATCGGTTGAACTTTATCGATCGGTCAAGTTTGACCGATCGATTAAGTTCAATCGCTCGAGGTTGATGGGATCGGGCAAAAGACCAAGTTTTTTGCCCGATCTAGTAGAAAATCGACCGATCGGTTGAACTTGATCGATCGGTCAAGTTTGACCGATCAGTTAAGTTCAACCGGTCGAGGTTGATGGGATCGGGCAAAATGCTAAGTTTTTTGCCCGATCCAGTAGAAAATCGACCGATCGATTGATCTTGACCGATCGATCAAGTTTGACCGATCGGTTAAGTTCAACCGGTCGAGGTTGGTGGGATCGGGCAAAAGGCCAAGTTTTTTGCCCGATCCAGTAGAAAATCGACCGATCGGTTGAACTTGACCGATCGGTCAAGTTTGACCGATCGGTTAAGTTCAACCGATCGAGGTTGATGGGATCGGGCAAAAGGCCAAGTTTTTTGTCCGATCTAGTAGAAAATCGACCGATCGGTTGAACTTGACTGATCGGTTAAGTTCAACCGCTCGAGGTTGATGGGATCGGGCAAAAGGCCAAGTTTTTTGCCCGATCCAGTAGAAAATCGACCGATCAGTTGAACTTGACCGATCGGTTAAGTTCAACCGGTCGAGGTTGATGGGATCGGGCAAAAGGCCAAGTTTTTTGCCCGATCTAGTAGAAAATCGATCGATCGGTTGATCTTGACCGATCGGTCAAGTTTGACCGATCGGTTAAGTTCAACCGGTCGAGGTTGGTGGGATCGGACAAAAGGCCAAGTTTTTTGCCCGATCCAGTAGAAAATCGACCGATCGGTTGATCTTGACCGATCGATCAATTTTGATCGATCAGTTAAGTTGAACCTGTCGAGTTGATAAAGCAGAAGAGCCTGTTTTCTGCACGATCCTTTGGAAAATTACCCGATCGTCTGCCTGTCGATCGGGTAAAGTCTTCGAGCGGCGATTGAGTTTGATTTTTCTGCTTGAATCTGTGGTCCATCTGGATCGGTGAGTCTTTTGAACCGGCGGTTCGGTTGGACCGGCGGTCTGCTTGGACCGGCGGTTCAAATGGTTCGACGCTTCGTCTGGTCCGACGGTTCGCCTGGTTTTGCGCTTGCTACGGATTAATGCCATGTGTCTTTTGTAAAAACACGGGATTTGACTTGGTGACGACACGTGTCTTCTCGATCTGCGCGCTAGTTTCCTCTAGATATATAAGCCTCTCCGGGTTTCATTTTTGCCTCGCGCTTCCAGAATTTTTCAAACTCCAGAACTCTTTGCTCTCGATTTTTTGTTCTTCGCAATCTCCCGATCGGTCGAAATGGCCTCTTCTTCTAGCTCGATCAAGATCAAGAACTTGGTTCCCTCAAAGAGGAAGGAATAGGGCAGGGCTCCACAATCTCCCGTGCAGAAAGGCAGAGGCAAAGGCGCCCTTGGTGAGCTTGGCAAGAGGCACCAGGGAGTGGGATTTGCCTCTGCACCGTCAAGGCCAGAGCATATCCCCAAGGTGAGCTTTGTGTTGGGCCCTCTGATGTCGCTGACGGAGGAGCCTACCTATGAGTATAATATCGGTGGGAAGCTTACAGACGTGAAGAGGGCAAAGTGGTAGACACTGCTTGCTTGCTTCACAGAGGAGAAGGTCCGTCCATCTCTTCCTAGAGTTCAGTCCGCCTTTGGCATCGACAAGCGGATGGTCTTCACAAATTTTGCCAGCAAGGAGCAAGTAATGGGGACTGTGGTCACCATAGGTGAATTGCGGACTGCGCCTCCCACTGCTACCCTTCGCTGCGAGGTTGCTGAATACCTCAGGTCTTTGTCCCGGGCAGATTTTCGGGAACGCGTAGAGGATCATCTATGCCTTCTGCCGCGTAGAATCTAATTTCCAAGAGGAGCTGAAGGCTTGCTACTCCAGCATTCCTGAGGGTGAGGAAGCAAGGATAGAGTTGGGCTATTCCTTCTACCACTATAAGTGGGCTTCAAGGAAGGATAGCCCATTCTTCAACTTGACAGGTGTCTCTGCCCTACGTCCGATCGTCGACACCGTCGCCTCCGACAAACTCTACACTGACTGGTCGATCTCGGTTTTCGGTGCATGGACTTCTCTTTCGGTGCTTGAGACCCCTAGGAGTCAGGTACACAAAGAGGTCAAAATGTACTGCACGGGAGGAGCCTTTGCTTGGACGTCCGATCGGGTTGGGGCTCTGGACAATCTTTTTTTGGAGCTGACGTGTGGCACGCGTTCGTGGAAGCAGTTTTCGAACTGCCCCGTCCGTCACGGCAACACCAACCTCCTCCACCGACTGCGGGTCCGGTACGAGGACAACGAGGTCTTGTACTTCGATTATGAGGAGGATCCTCAATCGGGCAAGATCGTCAGAAGAATCCAGGCCGAGAAGAAAGCGTACGGAGCAAGGCGTCGTCTGCCAACTGAGGAGAGGCTCGTGATCAATCACAGGGGCCAGGTGAAAAAGAGGAAGGTCTTCATCGAGGAGAAGAAGAAAGAAGAAGAGCATCGAGGAGAAGAAGAAAGAAGAAGAGAAGGAGAAAGAAGAAGAAGAAGAAGAAGAAGAAGAAGAGAAGGAGAAGGAAGATGAAGATGAAGATGATGAAAACGAAGATGGAAGTGATGACGACGATGGGAATAACGATGATGATGACGACGACGATGGAGGGAACGGTGATGGTGGTGAAGGGATTCCTCCCACCCCTACTGGAGGTAATGAAGGAAAAGGGGGTGGTGAGGAAGAAATTCCTCCCACCCCCACTGGTGGTGATGAAGAAGAAGGGGGTGGTGAGGAAGAAATTCCTCCCACCCCTACTGGTGGAGAAGAGGATTCGCCGCCCATCCCCATCGACGAGGCTAAGGCCCGTCGAATGGAAGCTGTGATGGACGCCGTGGGTGATGGCCAGAAGGTACAGCCCACGTACTGCTTCGAGGAGCTGAAGCTCCCAATGCGCATCAGGATCAGATTCTCGGGGAGTGATGGGGTTGCAAGCAACCCCACACCCCTCGACCAAATACCTCCTAGCCCCCTTCGCCTCGAGGGGGCTACGACTAGCAGGGGCTTGGAGGTTGAACAGCCTCCGCCCTCGTCGCGTTCTTCGGCTACTCAAGTGGCTGAGGAGATGGCTGCCATCATGGCTAGGCTCAAGGAGCCTGGCGAGCAGCAAGAAGAAGGGGAGGTCACTTCTCTTCGAGATGTCCCTTCCTCCGCACACATGGAGGGAGGGAGCCGCGTCAAGGTTGGGACTCCCCAACCTCCGCCAGAGATAACCCCCGCCAAGGAGAAATCGACACTCAAGGGTAAGAGCTCCGACCGTGGGAAGGGGAAAACACCTCTAGTCGATGCCACAGGTACCCTTGCTAACCTCTTTCGAACTGTATTGTGCTTCTGATGTTTGAAATATTCTAACTCTTTGAACTTTCGTGTCGATTGCAGATGCTCCTGCTGGCACGACTCAGTTTTTGAAGGACTTGGGTGAGGTTGACATCAACCACCCAACTCCTGTCATTTGGAAGCTCTGCAATCTTTCGGATGCTATGCTCGAAGAGGCCTACAATAGGCTTGAAGTAGTGGTAAGTGCATCAGTTTGACTTCATTCTTTGAGTTGTATCTTCAAAAATGTTTCTAACTCTTTTTGTTTGCTTGCAGAATTCGGTTGTTCTGAAGTTCGCTACAAGGCTCTTCAAGAGGGTCAGAGAGCGGGAGGCTTCATCTGAAGTTTCTCGTTTGACGGCTGAACTTGAAGCTGCCAACGAGGAGAAAAAGAAATTGAGGGAAATTCTATCTTCCAAGAAGGAGTCCCTGAAGGCCAAGATCGAAGCTCTTCGCAAGGAGAGGCTTGAGAGTAAGAGGTGGCTGAATAACTACGAGGCTCGAGGTCACGAGCTTGAATATTTGAAGAAGAGATTCTTCAAAATTGAGACCTTGTCCTTTGAGCGCGCAACTGAAATAAAGGAGCTGAAGGATCAACTTGCTGTAAAGAAAACTGCCCTGGCTGCCAAGGAAGCTGCTTTCGCTGCCAAGGAAGAGTCCTTCAAGAAGGAGTTCGAGCATACGTGCGCCGAATGTGAGAGCTTCAGGACGACGGCTGAGAAAGCGGTGGAAGCGCTCAGGGTTCATGCTAGCAGCATCCAATCTTCGAAGGCTTCTGCGGCGAGCAAGGCTCGTGGTGGATCCGAAGGAGAGAAGTCGCGTGCGCAAAGTGTGGCCAAACCTTGACTGATTCTATATCTTTTCTCTTGTTGTTGTACCTGTAAGCTCTTCACATATAAAAGCTCGCTCCTGTACTTAGAAACTTTTTGATAATAAAGATATCTTTTTGGTGTTAGAAACTGCATGTCTCTTGTGTTGAACATCTTTGAATGTTGTGTTCTGGATGGTATTGGAATATTTGAATATACATAAATGTTGGAATTGTGTTCCGCTAATCAGAGTTGCAGCGAAAGCAAAAGAAAGATCCGAAGATCATACGGTATATGTTTCATTACAATTCGTGATACAAAACAATCTACATGCAAATCTATGATCTTAGCATATGTGCGGACACCCTAGAGGCATACTATGATCTACGGAAGACATGCATGCAACTACTTAGATGTTTAGATTCATCATACCTTATGGATCTATGATCTGGAGATTACGGAACGATGAAGAACCATACTTGAATCGCAAGGGAAACTGTCGGATAGCACCTTGTCCTTTGCGAATTGAAGAATCCTCGAAATCCCGTCTCTGAGTGCAGGGATTACGAGCCGACGGAAATATCCGTTGCGAAGACGATGGTGAGCCGCGAGATTTTCTCCTACTCTTTCTCCTTTCTTCCTTCTCCTTCCGTCCTCTTCCTTCTCCCTTCTTCTTCCTCTCTTTTCCTTGGCCGAAACCACAAAGGAGGAGGACTAGGGGTCGGATTTTTGAAGGGAAGGGAGTAGAACCATTAGGGCCGGCCCTCCCCTCCCTATTTCCTTTATAGGGCCGGTCTCCCAAGGCTCCAAGGAGCCTAGGGCCAGCCCCTAGGTGGATAGGGATGAGGGGGGGGGGTCGGATTTAGGTCTCTCGGGTGTCTATCGTGAAGTCCGGACGAAACGCCCTTCACGAAAAGCAAAAAACTGAAAGTGAGACTGAGTGAGGTGCGCTACTCGGAATCGAGTTCCGTCAGTGCCTGTGAGCTCCTGGAATTATTCCGCTCAATCTAAGATCCATATTCAATATGTTCTGAGCCATATTTTAGTATTTACCAAAATACCCCTATGGCTCGTAACACACGTGAATTAGGTTCTTAGGCTCCGGGCTTGCGCTCCATCACGCTACTTCGCATCCAACGTATCCAACTAGGTTGGGGAACAATTCCTATACACAACGACAGGGTGGAACCTTCAGGGTTCGGGATCTCTAGCTCCAACTGGATCCCTGATTAACTGTTCCGGTAACACACCGAAAGTTCCGTTTTTCAGCCCTAATCCGATTAACTCGCGTCGCAACCCACGTAGCCACCCAGAGTGCGACGCGAGTTGAACTCTAGTGATACTAAACTTATGTTACTCCCTCGTAACCCTGTTCTCTACTATACTCCGATAATCCTTAGTCCCTCCTATTACTAGTGCCATGATACGACTCGGGCGGTGGGGAGCACCGTCAGATCCCGATCGATCATCTGACTAGGGTTTGATGACTTGTCATCTATAACACCACACACCTTCCGGTGCTATACCTAGCATCCGGAACATCGTCAGCCATACTGACAACCACCAGGCCTGGGTTAACTGTGTGGACAGATTGACTCATCAAAACGCACCCATCCAACACTGGACGTCGGATAACCTGTAGGGATTACATGTCACTCAAGCGCCAACCAGGTAACCCAACGTACCGTGGTATTGGACTATGGAAGGTCCGCACACGTTGACACATCAAAGCACCACACAACTGGTTGACCCAGTGAGCATGGTCCCTCAGGGTTAAGGACAGATTATCTATAGTAGTAAGACGGTTTCTACACCAGTGTCTGAATCACTGAACTGTGCACCGTCTTGGTTCCTGTTCAACACGATCATCGTGCTTGGTCAGGTGAATGGGAATCCCACGTTCCCGTGGTGAAGACTTCACCACATCCTCTACCTGCCAACAGCTTATTCTCGGTGAAGCGACCGGCATTACCTAAGCTGTGAACTAGTTCTAGGTCTACACAGAATTGGTCCACTGGGTCTCCCAAGCATGGATCCTCCATGCGCCTCAGTGGCCTACTGTGTTCCCTAGGGTCCTTTTATTATATGAGTATTATCATATACCAGAGTAGTATTCTAATTAAAGCAATAACCAAAGTCATCTTTATTAATGTTAATATAGAAAATCCACGCTAAGGACACACGAGCTACAACAATCTCCCACTTGGCCTAGCGGGGAACAACAGTCTTAACTCCCATGACATCCACATGCTTCTCAAAAGCCTTGGTCGGTAACGCCTTTATGAAAGGGTCCACCATGTTATCTGCAGACGCGACCTGAGTCACTACAACCACCCCTCGCTTCTGCAAGTCCCGGATAATGTAGTATTTCTGCTCGATATGCTTGCTCTTCTGGTGATATCTTGGCTCCTTGGATTGTGCTACCGCTCCACTATTGTCACAGTAAAGGACAATAGGATCTTGAGCTCTCGGTACGCATCCTAAGTCCGTGAGGAACTTCTTGAGCCACACCGCCTCCTTAGCTGCTTCGCACGCCGCAACTTACTCAGCCTCTGTCGTCGAATCCGCGATGCATCCCTGCTTCACGCTCCTCCAATTGACAGCTCCTCCTTCTAATGAAAACATAAACCCTGACATCGATCTCCTACATTCCGGATCTAACGTAAAGTCAGAATCCGTATATCCAATCGGCATCAGTTCCTGTGAAGAGTAAACCAACTCATAATCTCTCGTCCTACGAAGATACTTGAGTATACTTTTCACAGCAGTCCAGTGCCCTGGACCCGGATTTGACTGATACCTGCCCATCATGCCTACTGCATAGCATATATCTGGTCTCGTGCACTGCATGACATACATCAGACTCCCTACTGCCGAAGCATAAGGTATCTTTTGCATCTCTGCCCTCTCCTCAGGAGTCTTAGGACCCTGATCCTTGGACAACTTCATTCCATGTCTGAATGGAACCAGTCCCTTCTTGGAGTTGTGTATACTGAATCTGACCAAGATAGTATCTATGTAGGTTGACTGTGACAGTGAGAGAATCTTGTTCTGGCGGTCTCGAGTTACCTTGATCCCTAGAACATAACTCGCTTCACCCATGTCTTTCATGTCAAATTGAGAGGATAACCACACCTTCACTGTAAACAACGTTCCAACATCATTTCCGATGAGCAGGATATCGTCCACGTAAAGCACTAGAAAAACTACTGCAGTCTTATCGCTCCTTTTATAAACATATGGTTCATCCACGTTCTATTCAAAAGCCTGATCAAAATGCATGTTCCAACTTCTGGATGCTTGCTTCAGTCCATAAATGGACCTTTGCAACTTGCACACCTGACCTTCCTGACCTTTTGCGACAAAGTCTGGAGGCTGAGACGTGTAGATGTCTTCTTCCAAATTCCCGTTGAGGAATGTGGTCTTGACGTCCATTTGCCAGATCTCCCAATCATAATGGGCTGCAATGGACAAGAGGATCTAGATAGACTTAAGCATAGCCACTAGCGAAAAGGTTTCGTCATAGTCGATCTCTTCTCGCTGGGTATAACCCTTAACGACTAGTCTAGCTTTGTAAGTCTCAACGGTACCATCCGGGCCTCATTTCCTTTTGTACACCCACTTACACCCAACAGGTTTAATATTGTGAGGTGGTGTTACAAGTGTCCAGACCGAATTTTGGGACATCGATGTCAGTTCTGCCTCCATGGCTTCTTGCCATGCTGCATGGTCAATGGATACCATCGCTTCGTCATAGTTCAGAGGATCATTCTCCTGAAACTCTGGATCAAGCATAAAGGCTTCGCCAATGTATCTATTAGGAGCACTTGTGGTCCTCCCACTACGACGAACCTACGGTGGTTCCATAGGAGTCGATTCTACAGTACCGTTAATCTTAGTGGTATCGGCTCCCACTACGTTTTCTGTCTGCGTACTCCCATCAGTACCAAGCAATTCTTCAAGAACTACTTTACTGGTGGGCTTATGGTCTATTAAATAATCCTGCTCCAGGAATACGGCGTTCGTCGAGACGATAACCTTTCTATCCTCAGGATCATAAAATAGATCACCCTTTGTCCCTTTTGGATACCCAACGAACAGACATACCTTAGTTTTTGACTCTATCTTATCTCGCTTGTCCTTCCGCACATGTGCTGGACAACCCCAAATCCTAAAGTGTTGTAGGCTTGGCTTTCGCTTTAACCACAGCTCCCAAGGAGTTAGGGGTACTGACTTTGATGGAACAAAGTTCAAAGTATATGCTGCCGTCTCTAGGGCATATCCCCAAAAACAAGGTGGCAATATTGCATAACTCATCATAGTCCGAACCATGTCTAACAAAGTTCGGTTTCTCCTCTCAGATACACCGTTTTATTGTGGTGTCCCTGGTGCAGTCAACTGGGATACGATCCCATGCTCACGAAGGTACCCTATAAATTCATCCGATAGGTATTCGCCTCTTTGATCTGATCAAAGAAACTTGATACTTTTATCCGTCTGCTTTTTTGCTTCAGCTCTGAACTCCTTGAACTTATCAAAGGATTCAAACTTCCGCCGCATTAGGTATATGTATCCAAACCTCGAGTGATCATCCGTGAAGGTGATGAAATACTCGAAGCCTCCTATAGCACGGACACTTTTGGTCCCACATACATCAGTGTGTACCAACTCCAATACCTCCTTAGATCTGCTACCTTTGGTTCGGAAAGACCTTTTAGTCATCTTGCCTTCCAGGCAAGACTCACACGTCGGTAGGCTTTCTGAAACATTTGGACTTAAGAGTCCTACCTTAACTAACCTGTGAATCCTGTCTGAGGCTATGTGTCCAAGCCTTAGATACCAAAGGAGTGTTGGATTATCTGAGGGATTTTTCTTTTTAGATAAATTAATCACACAAGCTTCAGTTATGTTATCTTGCTTATGATTGGAGTTAATTACATAGAGACCATTCTGTATCTTTTCCTTACAAACAAAGGAACCATTCAATTTAATTGACACACCAGAAATATCAAATAAAACTAAAAAACCTTCATTATTCAATAAGGAAACAGAAATTAAATTACGTCTCAAGGACGGTACATAAAGTATGTCTCTAAGTAATAAACTTCTTCCATCAAGAAACTGCAAGATGACATCTCCAACTGCTTCAGCCTCTGCCACGGCCTCAGTTCCCATGCTTAGGATTATCTCCCCATCACCCAGTTTTCTTGTCTCCTTGAACCCCTGCAAATTATTTCAAGCATGGTTAGTGGAACCAGAATCCACAATCCATGAAACTGGAGAACAACTGGATGCTACAAGGGATTCCACTATGTGGATTTGAGATATACCTGTCTCAGCCTTCTTGGGAGCCGCGCGGCAGTCGCCCTTCCAGTGCCCCTTCTTGCCACATCGGAAATATTTTCCTTTGGGTTTCGCCGGACCATTCTGCTTAGTAACCTGCAACTGCACCTGGCCCATCTTCACGGGCTTCTTAGACTTTCTTTTCTAAAACTTGCCCTTGGCTTTCAGAGAAGAATTTCGCTCCACGTTTAGGGATTGGGCTCCTGCCTTCATCCCGTCCTCTGCCGCCTGGAGCGCCGCTAGGAGCTCTGCATTAGACATCTCCAACCGGTTAAGGTTGAAGTTGATAACGAAGCCCTCAAACGCTCCTGACAGAGACGCGAGGAAAATGTCGGTCTGGATTTCTGCATCCAAGATGACATCGAAGGAACCAAGGTCGTTCACATAGCCAAACAACTTCAGCATATGATCCCGAACTAAAGTCCCCTCTGCCATCTTCGTGGACACCAATTTCTTGATGGTCAGGTAAAGAGTTACCCGACTACGACCCTTGAACATTTCCTTCAGGTAGAGCATCATGTCTGAAGCAAAGGCCATATCTTCGACTTGCTTCTGAAGGACGGTCTGCAAGGATGCCACAATGTAGCACTTGCACATCTCATCAGAATCTAGCCAGTCTTACCATTCCTTTAACTGGGCCTCAGTTGCACTTGGTCCCGGCATGGCCGGTTGAGGGGTACTTAGGGCAATTGTGTGTTTGCCAACCCTTAGGACGAGCATTAGTTTATGCTTCCAGTCCTCGTAGTTTGGTCCCGTAAGTTTGTTATCATTAAGTATGGAGGCAAGGGGGTCGAGTTTGGTCATGATTTCTGTAAACAATGGTTTAAAGTAATAGTTAGGGTCTACTACAATCTATTTCATGGAATTTAGAAATAGATAATGTCTACTCCAGCCGCTATGTCTTCACCACCTCAAGTGGAGACATCTAGGAATCTAAATTCCCTGGGCTGGAGTACTGAGACTATCGGCCCTGAATTGGAGACAGCATCTCGGTGAGAGCATGCAACCGCTTCTGCCAACGGGGTTTTTACGACCCAGTCTTCATCAGAATTACCCATGGTAAACTGAAAGACCTCCCAGTCTCCTTTTGGCCAGCTTTATGTGACCCGCGTGCGCAGCAACAGCAGCCTCACACAAGCTTTCGGATGCTTCCCACAAATCTAGGTGGTGTCGGCAAGGGAGTTCATAGGCTCCCGCGGTGAAGGATAAAACCGTCACCCACTGCCACCGGCATCCTCCATGTCAAGAAGGAAACCACTAGGTGAACCAACATGGAAGGAAACACAGCTCTCACCCAGTGGGAATATCGAACTGCGTACCTCCCACCTAGACCCTTAGCCGGTTGATTGTGGAGGCCAGGGGCTCCCCTTTGGAGGAAACCTCTTACACATCCCTTCTTTATGAGGTTTTATGCATATCTAGAATGGTCACGACCTCCAAGACATAGACCCTGGTCTACCATGCTCCCACTAGGATTACAAACCCTCCCGCAAAGTATTAGTATCCTCGGAAAATATCATAGTCCCTACCTTGAATACTTAGCTTTCGCCTTTCTTGCAAGGATCACATTACATAGATTCCAAGGATCCCGATACTTCACTAGTTTGCCTATAATCCTAAGATCTGGAGCCTAGCCTAAGGTCAACGTGGAAAGCACTCCCACTACGATGACGCCTCGTTCACAATTTGATGCCTGATGTCATAGTAGACCTCATCTCATTACAAGTTTCGATGCTGGCCAAATAGGGACATCCGACAACCTCCGCCGGACCTCAACCTAATGGTGGCATAACCAAATCGTGATGAGTTCATACTAACATCAAACATCATCTAGAAACGGGTATCACACAGTGAAATCCTAACCTAACTTGGTCGCTAGGACCACGTGGGGAAAGGGCATCCCACTAGGGTTATCATACTTCTTATGGAGACATTAGTTAATTATCACTAAATAAATCTAACACTGCGTCTATCTCGGTGCACAGTACTGGGCTACCTGAACTACCACGAGGGCGGTTACCACCTTTCCTTTTAGCTACCCACCGGATTTGCACATGTTAGAAGCATTTAGAGACACCGATGAATCCATAAGCTTAGTACTAACCCTAAGCCTGATCTAGAGACAAACTCACAAGCAAGATAATCATATTATAATCGGGGTTCTCTAAATACAAAATAAAGAGAAACAACAGAAAAACATCCAAACTGAATCAAGTCCAGGGTCCGACCCCTGAACCTGAATAGCACAGCCAAGATATCCCACTTTTTTGTTCTGCACGATCTCTGACAACGATCCCCTTCATTGCCTGCATGCTTTCACCGGGTCTGCCATGGTACCGCTTGCCCGAATCGTGGATGTAGTATCATTTTCTTCTTCCTGTGACCGAAAAACTAACACGCTCCGAGCAAGTGCTCGTTCGTGTACAATTTCGCTAGAAAGTAAAGAAGACAATCCTAGAAACATGGCCGGCCAGGGAACCGAGGATGGTCAACCTCCACCCTCGCCCATCTAGAGCCTTACAATCCACAATAATAATCAATACAAAATTAAATCCGGGGTCCGACCCCCGGATACATGCAATCACAGATTACTATTCAGCACGACACCTGCAAAAAGACGATACATAGCACAATCCATATGCATGATCTACGCCGAACCCCGACGAAAACATATGCCATAATATATTCACATGATGTTTTCACGAATTCATGCATGAAACATACACCAAAGCGTGCTCTGATACCAATTATTGGAATTGGATCCGTGTATCGGAGTCGCAGCGGAAGCAAAAGAAAGATCCGAAGATCATACGGTGTATGTTTCATTACAATTCGTGATACAAAACAATCTACATGCAAATCTACGATCTTAGCATATGTACGGACACCCTAGAGACATACTACGATCTACGGAAGACATGTATGCATCTACTTAGATATTTAGATTCATCATACCTTATGGATCTATGATCCGGAGATTACGGAACGATGAAGAACCGCACTTGAATCGCAAGGGAAACTGTCGGATAGCACCTTGTCCTTTGCGAATTGAAGAATCCTCGAAATCCCGTCTCTAAGTGCAGGGATTACGAGCCGACGGAGAAATCCGTTGCAAAGACGATGGCGAGCCGCGAGATTTTCTCCTCCTCTTTATCCTTTCTTCCTTCTCCTTCCTTCCTCTTCCTTCTCCCTTCTTCTTCCTCTCTTTTTCTTGGCCGAAACCACAAAGGAGGAGGACTAGGGGTCGGATATTTGGAAGGAAGGGAGTAGAACCATTAGGGCCGGCCCTCCCTTCCCTATTTCCTTTATAGGGCCGGTCTCCCATGGCTCCAAGGAGCCTAGGGATGGCCCCTAGGTGGATAGGGATGAGGGGGGGTCGGATTTAGGTCTCCCGGGTGTCTATCGTGAAGTCCGGACGAAAACGCCCTTCACGAAAAGCGAAAAACTGAAAGTGAGACTGAGTGAGGTACGCTACTCGGAATCGAGTTCCGTCAGCGCCTGTGAGCTCCTGGAATTATTCCACTCAATCTAAGATTCATATTCAATATGTTCTGAGCCATATTTCAGTATTTACCAAAATACCCCTATGGCTAGTAACACACGTGAATTAGGTTCTTAGGCTCCGGGCTTGCGCTCCATCGTGCTACTTCGTATCCAACGTATCCAACTAGGTCGGGGAACAATTCTTATATGCAACGATAGGGTGGAACCTTCAGGGTTCGGGATCTCTAGCTCCAACCGGATCCCTCATTAACTGTTCCGGTGACACACCGAAAGTTCCGTTAATCAACCCTAATTCGATTAACCCGTGTAGCCACCCAAAGTGTGACGCGAGTTAAACTCTAGTGATCCTAAACTTATGTTACTCCCTCGTAACCCTGTTCTCTACTATACTCCGATAATCCTTAGTCCCTCCTATTACTGGTGCCATGATACGACTCGGGCGGTGGGGAGCACCGTCAGATCCCGATCGATCATCTGACTAGGAATTGATGACTTGTCATCTATAACACCACACACCTTCCGGTGCTATGCCTAGCATCCGGAATATCGTCAGTCATACTGACAACCACCAGGCCTGGGTTAACTGTATGGACAGATTGACTCATCAAAATGCACCCATCCAATACTGGACGTCGGATAACCTGTAGGGATTACATGTCACTCAAGCGCCAGCCGAGTAACCCAATGTACCGTGGTATTGGACTATGGAAGGTCCGTACACGTTGGCACATCAAAGCACCACACAACTGGTTGGCCCAGTGAGCATGGTCCCTCAAGGTTAAGGACAGATTATCTATAGTAGTAAGATGGTTTCTGCACCAGTGTCTGAATCACTGAACTGTGCACTATCTTGATTCCTTTTCAACACGATCATCGTGCTTGGTCAGGTGAATAGGAATCCCATGTTCCCATGGTGGAGACTTTACCACATCCTCTACCTGCCAACAGCTTGTTCTCGGTGAAGCAACCGGCATTACCTAAGCTGTGAACTTGTTCTAGGTCTACACAGAACTGGTCCACTGGGTCTCCCAAGCATGGATCCTTCATGCGCCTCAGTGGTCTACTGTGTTCCCTAGGGTCCTTTTATTATATGAGTATTATCATATACCAGAGTAGTATTCTAATTAAAGCAATAACCAAAGTCATCTTTATTAATGTTAATATAGAAAATCCACGCTAAGGACACACGAGCTATAACACACTTGAATGCAAGGGGCCGAGTCTCAACTCGATCACCCAAACTTGTTAAGTAACTTGAAAGTTGAAGGTTGTGTTGTAATCACGACTTGAAATTGTTTAACATTTGAATGTGAGGGGTCGAGTCGCAACTCAAACACCCAAACTTTTTAGTTGATCTTGCAATTGAAGGTCATTTAACATTTGTACGTAAGAGGTAGTGTCACAATACAAACTCCCAAACTTGTTAAATTGACTTAGTGACTTGAAGGTTGTTTTGTTTTACAACCCGAAATCGCTTAACATCTGCCTGTAAGGGGTTGAGTCGCAACTCAATCACCCAAAATTGTTAAACGACCTAGTAATTTGAATACAGATAATTTTGAAATTGAATGTAGACAACTTGAAACTGCTCCAGAATTTGAATTGATAAGTGACTATTTGAACATTTGAGCATTTGAAAGGGATCTTTATTCATCATGGAATTTACATCATGGATAGAACATTTTGAGATGTCTAGCATTCCAAGCTCGTGGTAATCTGTCTCCTTCTGGCGAAATCAGTCGATAAAAACCTTTGCTTCCTATAGATTCGACGATGTAGGGTCCTTCCCAGTTGGGAGCTAGTTTTCCACTGCTATGCTCTTTGGTGTTGTAGAAAACTGCTTTGAGGACCAGACTGCCAATTGGGAACTGTCTCTTGTTGACCTTCTGATCGTAGGCTCGTTTGAACTTCTGTTGGTACTTGGCCACATGAAGGGTTGCTTGGTCCCGTAGTTCTTTAGAAAAATCTAGATCATTGAGTCGAAGCTCCTCATTAATTCCTTCTTCGACTGCTCTGGTCTTCAAAGTACTCGATATATTCTCTGTTGGGAGCACTGCTTCTGATCCATATGTCAAGCGAAAGGGTGAGAACCCAGTTGATCTTCTCGGAGTGGTTCGATAGCCCCACAGAACTTCAGGTAGGACTTGTTCCCACAGTCCTTTCTTGTTATCAAGTTTCTTCTTGAGTATACCCAAAATAGCTCTGTTTGAAGCTTAAGCTTGACCATTGCACTGAGGGTATCTTGGAGTTGAGTAGAAAAGTTTGATCCCGTTATTGAGACAGAACTCACGAAACTTGTCGGAGTCGAACTAAGCTCCATTATCAGCAATCAGTACTTGTGGAGTGTCAAACCTCGAGAAGATGTTATGTCGGATAAACTTGATCACTTCATCGTCGGTCTCTCGGAAGAGTGGCACCGCTTCGACCCATTTGGTGAAGTAATCTGTAGCCAGCAGCAGATACTTCTTTTTGCTTGGTGTTGGTGGGAAGGGACCTAAGAAGTCCAATCCCTATTGATGGAAAGGCCATGGGCTTGTCAATTGATGGAGCTCATCTGCTGGGAGATGGATAGCCCGAGCATGTATTTGGCAAGGCTCGCATTTTTGAACCACTTGGTGAGCGTCTCTTGCCATTGTGGGCCAGTAGTAACTTTGTAACTTCGTCTTGGCTTCAAGAGATCTCCCTCCCAAATGATTCCTGCAGGCTCCGGAGTGGATGTCAATCAAGATTGCCTTTGATTGTTCAGAGCCAATGCATTTGAGCAACATCCCGTTGTGAGACTTGAAATATAGATCTTCATCTTGAAATTTATAGCATGAAAACTTTCTTTGTAGTCTTCGGGCTTGATTTGGATCTTCTGGCACCTTGCCATGTTTGAAGAAGTCGAAGATTGGCTGTCTCCAATCATCGAGCTCATTTGTGGTGGTAAGGATTCGAGTCCAATTGTTCTCCACCCCCCAGATCTTTCTGTAGTGGCAAAGATCTGTTGCTCGGGGGTGGTCTTGGGTGCTTCTTGGTAATCGATTTGTATTTGTCTTCCTCCAACCGAATCTCCAAGAATCGAAGCAGCATTGGCTAGAGCATCTGCTTCTCGATTTTCTGTCCTCGGGATTTGAATGAATTCGGTACTAGCAAAACATTGTTGAAGACGTCATACTAGGGTCAAGTAATTCTGCATTCTTTCTTCTCGTGCTATGTACTCCCCATTGATTTACCTTATGATTAGCTGGGAGTCGCTGTAGACGATGATTCGATCTACCTCTAAGGATTCAGCCACTTCGAGCCCGGAAATGAGTGCTTCGTATTCGGCTTCGTTGTTGGTGGCATTGAATCCGAGGAGAGTGGCTATCTGAAGATGATCAAGTTCGGGGGATACCAAGACTATCCCAGTTCTCGAACTGATCGTACTTGAAGCTCCATCAGTATAAAGCTTCCATGGAGTTGGTATTGTGGTAGGAGCCTCAAGGATTGGATCGGTTTTTGTAGCCGGATTGAATGGAGGTTCAGCTTCATCTTCAAGGCGCATATCGATATCTTCCTCCTAAGTTATGGGGTCTTCAACTGGAAAGTCGGCTAGAAAATCAGCAATTGCTTGTCCCTTGATCGAAGTGCGAGATTCGAACTTGATCCCTAGGGCACTCATCTCAATTACCCATTTGGTCATTCAACCTGCTCGACCCGCCTTGTCGATGATATCTTTGAGTGGGTGTTCTGAGATGACTGTGATCTGGTGGGAGACAAAATAGGGTTGGAGACGACGCGATGCGGTGAGTAAGGCCAGTATGACCTTTTCAGTTTTCGAGTAGCGAGTCTCAGCTGGAAGAAGCGTATGGCTGATGTAGTAGACCAGATGTTCGACGCCTTCTCTTCTACTGACTAGGACCGCACTGATTGCTTGATCGGTGACGACAATATATAGCCAAAGGTCTTCTTTTGGAAGTGGAGCTGTTAGGATGGGAGCTCGCACGAGATATCTCTTGACGTCTTGAAAGGCTTGTTCGCAAGTTGGACTCCAGCCAGATGTATCCGCCTTTCGTAGCTTGTCGAAAAGCGGTTTGCACTTGTTGGAGGACTTCGAGATGAATCGATTGAGGGCAGCTAATCTTCCAGTGAGATGTTGCACTTCCTTCCGATTGGTAGGTGATGGCATATCCAGAATAGCTCGAATTTGGTCAGGATTAGCTTCGATGCCCCTCCTAGTCACAAGGTGGCCCAGGAACTTGCCCGATTGAACTCCGAAAGCGCATTTGGCTGGATTGAGCTTCATGCGATATTTTCGAAGGACTTGAAAGGTTTTCGCTAGATAGGATAGATGGCTCTTTCGAGTAGAGCTCTTGGTAAGGAGATAGTCGACGTAGACTTCGACGTTGCGCCCAATCTGATCTTCGAACATCTTCGTGACTAGTCATTGATAGGTAGACCCGGTGTTTTTGAGGCCAAAGGGCATTACGTTACAGCAGTAAAATCCCCGGTTAGTCACAAAGCATGTCTTCTCTTGATCGTCCGGATGAAGAGGAATTTGATTGTACCCAGAGTACCCATCCATGAAAGATAGGAGCTCGTGGCCAGCAGTGGCATCGACGAGCTTATCTATCCTTGGCATGGGGAATGGATCTTTGGGGCAAGCCATGTTGAGGTTGGTGAAGTCGATGCACACTCTGACCTTCCCATTCTTCTTTGGGACAGCAACTATATTGGAGATCCAAGTAAGGTACTCTACTTCGCGGATGAAGCCCGCTGCGAGTAGCTTACCGATCTCTTCTTGAACTGCAGCTTGTAGTTTTGGTCGGATTGTGCGTGGCTTCTGTTTGACAGGCTTCACTTCTTCTTTGATCGCGAGTCAATGACACGCGTCGTCTGGATTGATACCAGGCATATCTTCGAAGCACCAGGCGAAAACGTCGATGTTGGACTGAAGGAAAGATACCATGTCTCGTGCTTCTGCGTCGCTGAGACCGGTACCAACGAATGTTTGTTGAGGGAGATCTCCACTGCCGATATGGATTGGAATAATTTCTTCAATTGAAGGTGAAGCTTCCCACTCGATCGGTGGGAGCTCGGTCAGTGGGATCTCCTTTGGCTGCTATTTCGAGGAAGGGCCAGCTTCATCTCTGGGTCACTTTGGAGGAGCGATGTTTATCTTGCGATCCATTTTCGCAGCAGCCACTTCGCAGGATCGCCCGACTTGTTGGTCTCCCCGAATGTAGACGATACCTTCTCCCGTTGCAAATTTGAGAAGTTGGTGATAGGAAGAGGAGATGGCATTGATCTGATGTAGGAATAGTCGACCCAGGATGACGTTGTAGTTGGACGTTCCTTCAACGATTGCAAACCTTACCGAGACTCGAGTCTCTCGGCTAAGGTCGAGGGTGAACCTCGATTCGCCCATTGTTATACTTTGCTCGCCGTTGAAACCCGTGATCACCGTTGGAACAACATCAAGGCTTGAGTATTTATGACCCAGACGCTTGAAGCTGTCTGAGAACATTATGGCGATGGAGCTCCCGGTGTCGATGAGGATGCGATTGACAGTGCTTCCGTTGATGAGGAGCTTTAAGACCAGGGGGTCTCGATGGGGAGTATGAACTCCTTGGAGATCAGTGTCATTGAAAATGATGGAGGGCCAGGCTAAACCTTTGACGGGCTTCTCGATCCAGGTATCTTCTTTATTCGTCGTAGAGCGAACGTGGAAGATGCGTCGAACTTGCCGATCTACGTCCTTCCCAGTCAGCGTTTGATTGTGCAATGTCCTGTGAATGCCAAAGACATTGGCATTCACAGTGATAGGTGATCGGTGGGAAGAGATTTGATGGACCCAGCAAGCCTCTTTCCCCTTTACGGAGGTTCGATGCTGATCTTGTCCGCCCTTGATGAACTCTTGGAAATGGCCCTCTCGCAGCAGGTCTTCAAGATGATATCTCAACCGATAGCATCGATCGGTGGAATGACCGTGACTTCGGTGGAAGTCGCAGTAGACCGTTTTGTCAGCCGTGACTTTAGTGTCAGGCTGAAGAGGATTGGGCCTTCGAAGGATTTCCTCGTGTTGAATGCGGTCGAGGATCTGCTCGATCGGTAAATTCCACTCGGTGAAAGTGGTCTTCTTTGATGGAGATCGGTGTTCATCGTTTCTTGATCGCTTGTTCGCAGGGGAAACTGCTGCTTCTGCGTTATGAGCTTTGGCAGCGTACTTCGGAGCTTCTCTCTCAGCAGACCTTCGCTTCGACTCTCGTCCCTTTCGGGCGACTTGATCATCTTCAACCTCAATCTCCCTTTGGATTCGATCAAACATGGAACCGAGGGAAGGAGGGGGATTGCGGATGAAGTCGTTGTAGATGTGGAGGTCGAAGCGGAGAGCATTCTGGAAGGCTAGCATAATAGCCTCATCGTCCAAATGTCTTCTTGAGAGGGCGGCGTGCTCGTTGCGGAATCTCCTTGTGAAGCTACGGAGACTCTCGTCAGCACCCATCCTCAGCCGGTAGAGGGAATCAAGTTTCTTCTCCGGCTTCAAGTTCAGCTGGTAGTGCTGCACGAAGTGATTGTCCAAGACATCGAACTGAGTGATGGACCCGGCTCGGAGATTATGGTACCAATCGAGGGATGGCTCGTCGAGGCTCCCAGCAAAGGTGCGACAGAGCATGTTGTTTTCTTCTTCGTACGGTGTCAGAGCTTGCTTGAAGGCGAGAATATAGAGAGTTGGATCTCCCTTGAGGCAATTGAATTTGGGAAGAGTGGGCGTTCTCCATCCCCTTGGAAATATAGATTCGAACAGACTTCGATGGAGTGGCTCAGCGAAGGAGTATCCATCTCTACGACCATGCCCCCGACCTGGATATAGGTCAAGAGGCAAGATCGCAAGGTCTTGTTCAGGCCTTTGAGTATCTGCCGGTTGGAGTCGGTGACGAAGGTCCGATCCGAGTCCACGTTGAAGCAGAATGGATGGAGAAACTCTACTCTTTGAGGGAGCCGCTTTCATCTGGTTTCTCCTTGGTATGTCAGGCTTTGAAGTTGTCCTCCTGTCACAGTTGCGATCGGAAGAGGATTGGGAGGATTCATCGTTGATGCGATCCCAAACACTCTGCTTCCACGGGGTAGCAGAGGGAGTTGGGTCGCGACGAATCCTCTCAAGGGCAGCAGTGCCCATTGATCTCAGTGGCTCGGAGTGAATCGATTGTCGTGGTAGATCGACCCTCTCGTTAGTCGAGGGGATAGGGAGAGCAATCCCAGCCTCGGAGGCTGCCTTCTTGAGGGCATCCCTCTCAGCGGTGAGGGTGGCGTTCTGCTTAGCTAGTTGTAGTAATTGAAAGTCGACCATCAAGATTTGGTATGTGGATAGTGGGTCTTCAGCAGGAGTAGGGGCAGTTTGCCCTGTTGATTGTCGAGGGGGTTGAGGGATCGGTCGATCAACCGATCTCCCGTTGCCTGAACGAGCACCCATATCGGGGACAGCAAGGGGCTGTCTGAAGTTGAGCCTTTGACTCATTGAACGAGTCTCAGGATGAGCTTGATGTCTGTTACTTCCTTCTGGTTGACCCTGATGCTTCGTCCTCGCCATTTAGTAGAGAGCGAAAGGTGCAACAAGAGTGCCGGTGTCCTAACGGTTGTCTGCTCAACCGAAGGGGCTAGGAAGTCTGACTATCTGGATCGGTTATTTGCTTAACCGATCTGATAGTTGTTGTGGAGCGGACTTGGCTTCTCGCTCGCTCCCACAGACGGCGCCAAACTGTGGGGGAAAATCTTCGTGCCGACCCGAAGACTTCGCCGCACCAGTCAATTGAGGTTTGAGTCGAAGATCGTTGTTCGATCTGTTGATTGGAGTTGCTGCTTTCGATATGCAAACGGAGAGAGATGCAATCAGAGAGAGGTGACACGAGAGGTGATCTCGGAGTTCAGCCAAAGCCTACGTCTCCGTGCTATAGGGAGCAACCCGAATTCACTATCACTTTGATCGAAGTGACCTTGACAGGCCGAGTGTCACTTAAGTGTTTTCGATCTCTTCAGAGACAAGAAGAAGATCGAGGGGAGTTAAGAGGATGGAAAGCTGGAATTCCAGAGCTCTGGTTTTTGAAATCAGATCTCAGGGTTGAAAATCGGATCCATTTACATTTGAAGGGTCTGCTATTTATAGAGAAATTCTGGGGTAAATGGCGGTTTCTGGTCGCTTCTAGAATAATCTCCAGGCAGGGCTGGTGGGTCCCGTGGCTGTCTCCTGGGGATTCCACAGGCAGAGCCGGTGGGTCCCGTGGTAGTCCTCGTGGACCCACCAGGCAGTGCCGGTGGGTCCCACGGTATTCTTCGTGGGCCCACCAGGCAGGGCTGGTGGGTCCCGCGGTAGTCTTTGTGGGCCCACCAGGCAGGGCCGGTGGGTCCCACGGTAGTCTTTGTGGGCCCACCAGGCAGGGCCGGTGGGTCCCCGAAGTCATCTCTGTGGGCCCACCAGGCAGGGCCGGTGGGTCCCGCGTTTTATAGACTCCTTGCCAAAATTTGCACCCACAATAGCTCCCAAGGAGTTAGGGGTACTGACTTTGATGGAACAAAGTTCAAAGTATATGCTGCCGTCTCTATGGCATATCCCCAAAAACTAGGTGGCAATGTTGCATAACTCATCATAGTCCGAACCATGTCTAACAAAGTTTGGTTTTTCCTCTCAGATACACCGTTTTGTTGTGGTGTTCCTGGTGCAGTCAACTGGGATACGATCCCATGCTCACGTAGGTACCCAATAAATTCATCCGATAGGTATTCACCTCCTCGATCCGATCAAAGAGACTTGATACTTTTACCCGTCTGCTTTTCTGCTTCAGCTCTGAACTCCTTGAACTTATCAAAGGATTCAGACTTCCGCCGCATTAGGTATATGTATCCAAACCTCGAGTGATCATCCGTGAAGGTGATGAAATACTCGAAGCCTCCTATAGCACGGACACTTATGGGCCCACATACATCAGTGTGCACCAACTCTAATACCTCCTTAGATCTGCTACCTTTGGCTCGGAAAGATCGTTTAGTCATCTTGCCTTCCAGGCAAGACTCACACGTCGGTAGGCTTTCTGAAACATCTGGACTTAAAAGTCCTACCTTAACCAACCTGTGAATCCTGTTTGAGGCTATGTCCAAGCCTTAGATGCTAAAGGAGTGTTGGATTATCTGAAGGATTTTTTCTTTTAGATGAATTAATTACACAAGCTTCAGTTATGTTATCCTGCTTATGATTAGAGTTAATTACATAGAGACTATTCTGTATCTTTCCCTTACAAACAAAAGAACCATTCAATTTAATTGACACACCAGAAGCATCAAATAAAACTGAAAAACCTTTATTATTTAATAAGGAAACAGAAATTAAATTTTGTCTCAAGGACGGTACATAAAGTATGTCTCTAAGTAATAAACTTCTTCCATCAAGGAACTGCAAGACGATATCTCCAACTGCTTCAACCTCTGCCACAGCCTCAGTTCCCATGCTCAGGGTTATCTCTCTATCATCCAGTTTTCTTATCTCCTTGAATCCCTGTAAATTATTGCAAGCATGGTTAGTGGAACCAGAATCCACAATCCATGAAACTGGAGAACAACTGGATGCTACAAGGGATTCCACTATGTGGATTTGAGATATACCTGTCTTAGCCTTCTTGGGAGCCGCACGGCAGTTGCCCTTCCAATGCCCCTTCTTGCCACATCGGAAACATTTTTCTTTGGGCTTCGCTGGACCATTCTACTTAGGAACCTGCAACTGCACCTGGTCCATCTTCACGGGCTTCTTAGACTTTCTTTTCTGAAACTTGCCTTTGGCTTTCAGAGAAGAATTCCGCTCCAAGTTCAGGGATTGGGCTCCTGCCTTCATCCTGTCCTCTACCGCCTGGAGTGCCGCTAGGAGCTCTGCGTTAGACATCTCCAACCGGTTAAGGTTAAAGTTTGTAACGAAGCCCTCAAACGCTCCTGACAGAGACGCGAGGAAAATGTCGGTCTGGAACTCTGCATCCAAGATGACATCAAAGGAACCAAGCTCGTTCATATAGCCAAACAATTTCAGCATATGATCCCGAACTAAAGTCCCCTCTGCCATCTTCGTGGATACCAATTTCTTGATGGTCAGGTAACGAGTTACCCGACTACGACCCTAGAACATTTCCTTTAGGTAGAGCATCATGTCTGAAGCAAAGGCCATGTCTTCGACTTGCTTCTGAAGGACGGTCTGCAAGGATGCCACTATGTAGCACTTGCACATCTCATCAGCATCTAGCCAGTCTTTCCATTCCTTTAACTGAGCCTCAGTTGCACTTGGTCCCGGCATGGCCGGTTGAGGGGTACTTAGGGCAATTGTGTGTTTGTCAACCCTTAGGACGAGCATCAGGTTACGCTTCTAGTCCTCGTAGTTTGGTCCCGTAAGTTTGTTATTATTAAGTATGGAGGCAAGGGGGTCGAGCTTGGTCATGATTTCTATAAACAATGGTTCAAAACAAAATTAGGGTCTACTACAATCTATTTCATGGAATTTAGAAATAGATAATGTTTACTCCAGCCGCTATGTCTCCACTACCTCAAGTGGAGGCATCCAGGAATCTAAATTCCCTAGGCTCGAGCACTGAGACTGTCGGCCTTGAATTGGAGACAACATCTCGGTAAGAGCATACAACCGCTTCTGCTAACGGGGCTTTTACGGCCCAGTCTTCATCAGAATTACCCATGGTAAACTGAAAGACCTCCCAGTCTCCTTTTGGCTAGCTTTATGTGACCTGCGTGCGCAGCAACAGCGGCTTCACACAAGCTTTCAGATGCTTCCCACAAATCTAGGTGGTGTCAGCAGGGGGGTTCATAGGCTCCCGCGGTGTAGGAAAAAACCGTCGCCCACTGCCACCGGCATCCTCCATGTCCCGAAGGAAACCAGTAGGCGAACCAGCATGGAAGGAAACACAGCTCTCACCCGGTGGGAATATCGAACTACGTACCTCCCACCCAGACCCTTAGCCAGTTGATTGTGGAGGACAGGGGCTCCCCTTTGGAAGGAACCTCTTACACATGTACATCCCTTCTTTATGAGGTTTTATACATATCTAGAAAGGTTACAACCTCCTAGACTTAGACCCTGGTCTACCGTGCTCCCACTAGGATTACAAACCCTCCCGCAAAGCATTAGTATCCTCGGAAAATATCATAGTCCCTACCTTGAATACTCAGCTTTCGTCTTTCTTGCAAGGTTCACATTACATAGATTCCAAGGATCCCGATACTTCACTAGTTTGCCCATAATCCTAAGATCTGGAGCCTAGCCTAAGGTCAATATGGAAAGGACTCCCAATACGATGACGCCTCGTTCATAATTTGATGCCTGATGTCATAGTAGACCGATCATCTCATTACAGGTTTCGATGCTGGCCAAATAGGGACATCCGACAACCTCCATTGGACCTCAACCTAATGGTGGTATAACCAAATCATGATGAGTTCATACTACCATCAAACGTCATCTAGAAACGGGTATCACACAGTGAAATCCTAACCTAACTTGGTCGCTAGGACCACGTGGGGAAAGGGCATCCCACTAGGGTTATCATACTTCTTATGAAGACATTAGTTAATTATCTCTAAACAAATCTAACACTGTGTCTATCTCGGTGCACAGTACTTGGCTACCTGAACTACCACAAGGGCGGTTACTGCCTTTCCTTTTAGCTAGCCACCGGATTCGCACATGTTATAAGCATATAGAGACACCGATGAATCCATAAGTTTAGTACTAACCCTAAGCCTGATCTAGAGACAAACTCACAAGCAAGATAATAAAATTATTATCGGGGTTCTCTAAACAAAAAGTAAAGAGAATCAACAGAAAAACACATCCAAACTGAATCAAGTCCAGGGTCCGACCCCTGAACCTGAATTGCACAGCCAAGATATCCAGCGCTTCCGTTCTGCACGATCTCTGACGACGATCCCCATCATCGCCAACGTGCACACTTTCGTCGGGTCTTTGCACGCCATGGTACCGCTTGCTCGAACCGTGGATGAAGCATCATCTCCATCTTCCTGTGACCGAAAAAATAACACGCTCCGAGCAAGTGCTCGTTCGTGTACAATTTCACTAGAAAGAAAAGAAAACAATCCTAGAAAACTGGCCAGGGAACCGAGGATGGTCAACCCCCACCCTCGCCTATCTAGAGCCTCAAAATCCACAGACAATAATAATCAATGCAAAATTAAATCCGGGGTCCGACCCCCGGAAGCATGCAATCACAGATTACTATTCAGCGCGGCACCTGCAAAAAGACGATACATAGCACAATCCATATGCATGATCTACGCCGAACCCCAACGAAAACATATGCCATCATATATTCACATGATGTTTTCACGAATTCATGCATGAAACATACACCAAAGCGTGCTCTGATACCAATTGTTGGAATTGGATCCGCTAATCAGAGTCGCAGCGGAAGCAAAAGAAAGATCCGAAGATCATACGATGTATGTTTCATTACAATTAATTCTACAAAATAATCTACATGCAATTCTATGATCTTAGCATATGTGCGGACACCCTAGAGGCATACTACGATCTACGGAAGACATGAATGCATCTAGTTAGGTGTTTAGATTCATCATACCTTATGGATCTATGATCCGGAGATGACGGAACGATGAAGAACCGCACTTGAATCGCAAGGGAAACTGTCGGATAGCACCTTGTCCTTTGCGAATTGAAGAATCCTCGAAATCCCGTCTCTGAGTGCAGGGATTACGAACCGACGGAGGAATCCGTTGCGAAGACGATGATGAGCCATGAGATTTTCTTCTCCTCTTTCTCCTTTCTTCCTTCTCCTTCCTTCCTCTTTCTTCTCCCTTCTTCTTCCTCTCTTTTCCTTGGCCGAAACCACAAAGATGAAGAGAGGGAAGAGGGTTCGGAATTTCTGGAAGAGATGAGCACTAGGGCCGGCCCTCCCCTTCCCTATTTCCTTTATAGGGCCGGTCTCCCATGGCTCCAAGGAGGCTAGGGCCGGCCCCTAGATGGATAGGGATAGGGGGGGGGGGGCGGTTTTTAGGGATTCCGGGTGTCTATCGTGAAGCCTAGATGAAAACGCCCTTTACGAAAAGCGGAAAACTGAAAGAGAGACTGAGTGAGGTGCGCTACTCAGAATCGAATTCCGTCAGCGCCTGTGAGCTCCTAGAATTATTTTGCTTAATCTAAGATCCATATTCAATATGTTCTAAGCTATATTTCAGTATTTACCAAAATACCCCTATGGCTCGTAACACATGTGAATTAGGTTCTTAGGCTCCGGGCTTGCGCTCCATCGCGCTACTTCGCATCCAACGTATCCAACTAGGTCGGAGAACAATTCCTATACGCAATAACAGGATGAAACCTTCAGGGTTCGGGATCTCTAGCTCCAACCGGATCCCTGATTAACTGTTCCGGTGACACACCGAAAGTTCCGTTAATCAGCCCTAATCCGATTAACCCGCGTAGCCACCCAGAGTATGACGCGAGTTGAACTCTAGTGATCCTAAACTTATGTTACTCCCTCGTAACCCTGTTCTCTACTATACTCCGATAATCCTTAGTTCTTCCTATTATTAGTGCCATGATACGACTCGGGTGGTGGGGAGGACTGTCAGATCCCGATCGATCATCTGACTAGGAATTGATAACTTGTCATCTATAACACCACACACCTTCCGGTGCTATGCCTAGCATCCGGAACATCGTCAGTCATACTGACAACCACCAGGCCTGGGTTAACTGTGTGGACAGTTTGACTCATCAAAACGCTCCCATCCAATACTGGACGTCAGCTAACCTGTAGGGATTACATGTCACTCAAGCGCCAATCGGGTAACCCAACGTACCGTGATATTGGACTATGGAAGGTCCGTACATATTGGCACATCAAAGCACCACACAACTGGTTGGCCCAGTGTAAATGATCCCTCAGGGTTAAGGACAGATTATCTATAGTAGTAAGACGGTTTATGCACCAGTGTCTGAATCACTGAACTGTGCACCGTCTTGGTTCCTGTTCAACACGATCATCGTGCTTGGTCAGGTGAATGAGAATCCTACGTTCCCGTAGTGGAAACTTCACCACATCCTCTACCTGCCAACAGCTTGTTCTCGGTGAAGCGACCAGCATCACCTAAGCTGTGAACTAGTTCTAGGTCTACACAGAACTGATCCACTGGGTCTCCCAAGCATGGATCCTCCATGCGCCTCAGTGGCCTACTGTGTTCCCTAGGGTCCTTTTATTATATGAGTATTATCATATACTAGAGTAGTATTCTAATTAAAGCAATAACCAAAGTCATCTTTATTACTGTTAATACAGAAATTCCACGCTAAGGACACACGAGCTACAACAGTTAGCACTTTATTGTTGGAATTTATTTATTAAATCTGGAATTAGTCATTCAAATGCTAGTTTTATTACTTCATTAAATTAAACTTATTTGGGAATGATTGGACGATGATTAGTGCTCCTAGTCCTTGCTGAAATTTGACAAAAGACATGCAGAAATCTATCTTTAATCGTTTTAAATTCAGCATTTGAATTCTTTTTAAGCATCTGCATGCATCAAGTTGGTATCAGAGCGCACTAGTTTCACGTTCTTACGCAACGGTCGGTCCTCTTACATCATTTGCATCATTGTGTGCTTGCTGATTTTTTTTTCCTTCTTTTTATTTTAGTTTTTGTGTTTTTGCATTAATTAGCAAACTAGCACCCCGCGTGTTCGCATCCATATTAGGATCACCCCTTTCTCTCTACATGTAGTGAGTTGATAGCATCTTCTAGAGAGTCTCCAATGATTGAACCACCAAGACAACTTTCCCCACCCCGCACTTGGCAGGATGCCTTCAAAAGGCAACAAGAAAATATGGATAAGCTTCAGACTCGATCGAAGCCTTGCTTTGGCCTTCACCACTTCCCAACATCCACCTTGACCCCATTGAGAGCACAGAGCTCGAGCATTTTCAGAGCGTAGTGAGTTAGATCTTGAGTCAGGAGGTGATAGTGTCAGTTCATCTGATGGGTCTGATATGCGAAGTAGGAAGACTCGTAGGAGAATGAAATCCCATTGGGCCTAGGATCAGGGTATCAAAATCGAAATTTTTGAGTTTGAAGGTAGGATGGATCCTGAAGAGTTCTTAGATTGGGCAGAGAGAATCGATCAGTATTTGAGTGGAAGAAAATCCCCCGAGACAAACAAGTCAAGTTTGTTAGTCTCAAATTGAAAGGTCATGCACTGATCTGGTGGAGACAGTTGCAGACCACGAGGGTTAGAAAGGGAAAAGGCAAGATTTCCACTTGGACACACATGAGGGAAAAAATGCAACAAAATTTCCTCCCTTCTGATTTCAAACAGAGTGTGTTCCAAAAATTCCAAAACCTACGACAAGAGCACAAGTCGGTGGACGATTACACCAACGAGTTCTACAAGCTCCAGGCTCGCAATGATCTGTATGAAGATGAAAAGCATAGCATCGCTAGTTATGTTAATGGTCTTAAGCCCTCAATTCAAGAGGTGGTGTCCCTTCATGACTTGTATCAAGTCAGTGATGCACACCGTCGGGCTAATAAAGTTGAGTCTCACCACTCCCGATCTGCATCCCGACGATATAACAACACTAGGGCACCATCCAGCTTTGTTAGTAGACCAATCCCTTGAC
This sequence comes from Chamaelirium japonicum, assembly GCA_947650365.1. Lineage (NCBI taxonomy): Eukaryota > Viridiplantae > Streptophyta > Magnoliopsida > Liliales > Melanthiaceae > Chamaelirium > Chamaelirium japonicum. Next base: position 1,725,102 of record CANTAL010000028.1, read on the forward strand.
CTTTCCTTGTAACAGGTGTAGTTCTTACACCCACTGAGAAGGGTAAAGGAGTCTTAGGAACCAACCCGAGCACGATGAAATATTTCAAGTACAACCAACCGGGTCACAAGTTAGCCGATTGTCCTCGACATCAATTCAATCCACAGACAAATCTTACGGATAATGAAGAGGACAATCATGAGTCTGAGGGCGAAAACTTCAATGAGTTGGTCTTGGAGGAGGATGATGTGACTGCCCCACTATTAGTTATTCACTAGTCTCTATCACCCCAAGAACCTAAAGCGTTACTACCCCACAAGCTCTGTGGAGGACCCTGTAGACACACGAATTTTATCGGACCCGGACCCGACTTACGTGTGCTGATGTGGATGCAAACCCGACGCGCTCGGACCCAGACCCGACTCGAAGGCCCCTACGTGGATGCAAACCCGACGACTCGGACCCGACTCGCACCTAGCAAAAGAGGAGCGGACCCCACTTCAAGAGGGGCCGGCCCTTACTAGGGTCCGAACCCCATGGGGCCGGCCCCTATTAGGACCCGAACCCCATGGGGGGCCGGCCCTATTGGGACCCGAACCCCTTGGAGGGGCCGGCCGGCCCTGCAAGGAAAGGGAAGAAAAGGAAAGAAAAGAAAAGAAAGAAAAGAAAAAGGAAAGAAAAGAAAGAAAAGAAAAGAAAAGGAAAGAAAAGAAAAGGAAAGAAAAAAAAGAAAAGGAAGGAAATACCGCCATGCGCGGGGGGAGGTTGCGTATGACGTCTGCACACACGCGGATCTGCGCCGATCCCTCGATCCGATGCACAAGACGAAGCGCCCGATCGCCATCGATTTCGTGTGCGAAATCCAGCCATAATTGCCTCGCCAGAAAAGGAAAACAAATAAACGTTATTCCCCTCATCAATGGATGAATAAATCCAGGGTAATTATGAGAGAGATACAAAAGGGATTTGAAATTAAAAAGTTCTCATATCTCTCTCCCCACCCCTTTGCCTATAAATAGAGGGGGTGGAGGAATGAAGAAGAGGTCGGAAAATTGAAGACGAAACGCCGGAGCTCTGCAGAAGAGGAGACGCTTCTTCATCGACCCAAGGCTTCACGAGGCACAGTCAAGCCTGTCCCGAGGGATCGGCTTACTGAAAGTCCTCATCAACGTGAAGACCCTTGCACACGAAGATCATCCCTTCGACTCTGTGCACGAAGAAGAAAGCTCGGAGAAGAAGAACCCTTCGACTCCGAAGACGCCAGAAGCAAAGGCCGGAGAAGAAGAGGAGCGGCACTACCCCGTCGTCTCCAACAAGCCTTCGACTCTGATCAAGCCCAAAAGCCCGGAGAAGAAGAGGAGCGGCACTACCTCGTCGTCTCCAACAAGCCTTCGACTCCGATCAAGCCCAAAAGCCCGGAGAAGAAGAGGAGCGGCACTACCCCGTCGTCTCCAACAAATCCTCGATCCCGATCAAGCCCCAAAGCCCGGAGGAGAGAAGCGAAGCGTCATCACCCCGTCGTCTTCGACAAACGCCTGCCCCATCCACGAAGAAGAAAGCCTGGAGCAGATCGTCTGAAGCGTCGCTACCCCGTCGTCTTCATCAACAAAAGCCGACGCTACAACCGTCGCACGGAGACCGTCGCTACCCTCGTCGTCTTCAACAAACAAAAGCCGACGCCACAACCGTCGCACGGAGATCGGTGCTACCCCCACCATCTTCGAAAGCATTCTTCGACTCCGATCACGCCAAAGAAGCCCGGAGAAGAAGAGAAGTCCAGTCGACACGCAAACCGTCGAAGCACCGAAGAAGTAGCCCACGTCGTTCGAAGAAGAAGATCGAGTTGACGCTGAAGCTAAAGCCAACGTAAGAAGCCAAAGCAAAGCCCCAGTAAAGCCCGCGCCAAAGCAACGCAAGTGCCAAAGCCAAGCAACTACGCCGGACACGAGCAAAAGCATCGCACGTTCTAGCCGATACGACGCGAAGTCCGGAAGAACGAAAGCATCGCAAGTCTCTCCCAGCTACGTCCAAGTGCAAGCACCGAAGCAAAGCAAAAGCCAGAGCCACGCCGGAGCCAAGCCAAAGCCAAAAAGCCAAAGCCAAAGCCAACGCCAAAAGCTCGATCGACGCCGCGAACCGACGATCAAGGACACCAAGGTCAAGCAAGGAACGAGGAAGACACGAAGACCGAGGAACGAAGCCGAAAACCCCCTAGCCGAGAAAGCACGAAGCACGGAAGGGACAAAGCAACGGTGGACATTCCTTAGCCTCTCCAAAACCCTCTCCCTGTAAAGACCCCTGTCCTGGGCAGCCCCTTCAGCGCTCTCGCACGAACACCACGTGGAGACGCGGATCAAAGGGATCCCCCAGAAGATCTTTCCCACAAACCCCTGATCAAAACTCGCCGCAACCCGGACTCGCTACACCCGAGCCACCCGGGTCCCGGCCACACTTGTAATCTCGTGTGATTCGGAATAAAGACGACCTGCACTTTTTTCCGCATCCACAGATTTCTGGCACGCCCGGTGGGACCTCTTCTCCTTTCATCCGTACGGTTGAAGAAGCTGCTTGAAGCTCGCGATGGCCGGAACAAACAATGATGCGTTTGCTCAAAGCCTCTCACCAATCGCCGAGTCTCCTCTACTCCGACACGATGATCCAGTAAATCCGGAGGGTGATGCTCCTCCAATGGTGCGCGTCTACACTCGGCGTACTCGGACTCTTGCGGACATTTTCGTGCCAGAAGCTACTACCGAAGATGCTCGCCAAAGTGCCGACGAGGCCCTGGTGCATGAAGAAACGAGCCTCGATCCTGGAGTCCATGTCCAGAAGTTTGGGGAGGACCAGCCCCAACCCCGAACCCGTTCGGGTTCTCCAGCAGACGTTGCCCCTCCTATGCAGGGGGCAAACATCAATCATCAGCCAGAAGCAAGTCAGCGTAATTACATCTCTGATGATGACGGCGAGGATACGAACATGCAACACCGAGACGTTCTCCGTCACCACCCTCCGTCCGTTCTTCAGCTCCAAGTCATGCAGATGAACGAGCACATGGCGCAAATTACTCGGCTGATGGAGGAGAAGGATCGTCACATCAACACTCTGCTCCAAAAGCTAAGCACGAAAGATGCTGCAGCAGTCGGCCAACCCGTCGCTTCTCCAGTAGCCGCTCCCGTTCCGTCTTCAACTCCCGCTCCTGCAGAGGTTGTTCCGACGGTTCAAGTAGTTACTCCAGCGCTCTCCTCGGCTCCCGTCCCAGTGGAAGTCATCTCCTCGACGCCAGCCTCGGTGGCCACTCAACCTCCGGCAACGGCAACGATGAATGCTCAGCAAGTCCAAGCGTTGATAGCCGACATGATACGTTCCCACGGCAGTAGCCTTCCTCCGATCACGGCAGCATACTCGAAGCCCTACACCGCGAGGATCCAGCAGCTACGCTTCCCAGTCGAGTTCCAGCCACCCAAGTTCCAGCACTTCGACGGAAAGGGAAATCCAAGACAGCACGTTGCCCACTTCATCGAGACCTACAATAATGCCGGCACATATGGCGACGAGATGGTGAAGCAGTTCGTCCGCACCCTCAAAGGTAATGCTTTTGACTGGTATGTTGACCTTCCTCCAGGGACCATCGACAGCTGGGATCAGATGGAGAGGGAGTTCCTCAATCGCTTCTACAGCACCAGACGAACCGTCAGCATGACCGAACTCACCACCGTCAAGCAAAGGAAGGATGAGCCAGTGATCGACTACATCGACAGGTAGAGGAACCTCGCGCTGAATTCACGAGACCGCTTGTCTGAAGACTCGGCCATCGAGATGTGCACCCAAGGCATGCACTGGGGTCTGCTCTACATCCTCAAAGGTATCAAGCCTCAGTCTTTCGAAGAACTCGCAACTCGGGCCCATGACATGGAACTCAGCCTAGCAAACCGCGGGGACTCGAAGAACAAGGACTTCTTGAAGGTAGAGAAGAAGGACAAGCCATTGGTACCGAAACCGAAACAAGTCAATGTTGCTGACGTCACTTCAACCTCCACACCACTCAAGATCGGTGGCAAGCCGGATCAGAAGAAGGGAGTCGCCATACCACCGCCTCCGCCACCAAGACAAAGGATGACTCTCGAGGAGCTCGAAGCCAAGGAGTACCCTTTCCCAGACTCGGAAGTCTCCTCCATGTTCGACCAACTGCTGCAAGAGAAGATGATAGAGCTCCCTCCTTCGAAGAGGCCCGAGCAGATGCATCGCGTCGACGACCTCTCTTCTGCAAATACCACCGGGTGGTAGTCATCCCATTGAAAGATGCTTCATCTTCAAAGAAAGAATCATGGTGCTCGCAAAGCAAGGGAAGATAGAAATCGACTCAGGAGAAGTTGCTACGGCCAACATGACGTCCATCACCTTCGGCTCCTTCTCGCCGATACTCATTGTCGCTCGACGAAGCATGCCCAAATTGCGCATCAACCGTCAAGCTCCAATCGCTAAGTTAACTTCCCGGTCGAAAGTCTCGAAGCGACGTCAACGTACTCCTGCATTCTCCGAGGAAGAAACGCCGCTGCCCTGGGGGCAACCATTGCTCACGCCAGCGCCTCTTCCAAGCAATACTGTATCCCAACGAGCACTCCAAAGGAGATACGAGCAAGGAGATCCAGAAGTCGGTCTGCTGGGCCAGCCTTCGGGGAAGTTCGACTATTACGTCCTCTACTCAAGGCCTCCATCCGTTCCAATCGACGAAATCAAGCCCACCGGCTGGGGATCGGAAGACGAGCCAGTGGGACCTCGAGAAGAGCCAGTCCCTTCCAGTCAAGCTATGTCCCAACGCGCTCTTCGAAAAAGATACGAGCAAGGAGATCCAGAAGTCGGTCTGCTGGGCCAGCCTTCGGGGAAGTTTGACTATTACGTCCTCTACTCAAGGCCTCCGTCCGTTCCAATCGACGAAATCAAGCCCACCGGCTGGGGATCGGAAGACGAGCTAGTAGAGCCTCAGGAAGAACAAGTGCCTTCGAGGGAACCAGTTGCGGCTGTCGACCATCATCCTAGCGAAGGGGAATCCACCGATGAAGAAGCATGGGTCATGCTACCGCGGCGGCGAAAGCCATGGCAAGAAAAGAAGCTCAAACAAGACCGTGTGATGAGGGGATTCACCAAGCGGAAGACCTACAAGAAGAACAGCAAGACTCCGGGGAGGAAGGCGTTCAAAGTGCCGCCAGCAAGCCAAGACGATATCCTCCAGCAGAGTCTTTCAGAGTCGACAACTTTGCAAGAGTTCTTCCCGGATCACTTCCTCCCAGCGGACCAACACATCAAGGTGTCTTGTTGCATGGTCGAAGTCCATGAGGCATCGGAAGGAAAGAACGAGAGCGAAACTTCTGGAGAAGGCGACTCCACAGATCAAGGAGACGATTCCGACGAAGGGGGTACCGCCTCTCACGACGAAGCAATCTTGCACATACCGCTCGTAGAAGCTTTACATCTCCCGAAGAAGGCTCGCCTGGCAATGGCTGTGGCCTTGGCCGATCCGGATAGCTACAAAAGGAAGAGGAAGGACGATCAAACGCGCAAAGCTGTGGCCTCGTGTGATGTGATGATAACCTTTTCAGATGAGGACCTGCAACTCGGGACGCGATTGCACAACCGGCCTCTTTACGTCTCGGGATACATCAAGGAGAAGCCAGTGAACCGAATCTTGTTGGACTGTGGCTCCGCTGTCAACATCATGCCTATCCAGACGATGCGGCAACTCGGCATCACCGACGACCATCTCTCGCCAAGTCAGTTGGTCATTCAAGGCTTCAACCAGGGCGGACAGTCCACCGTCGGAATCATTCGTTTGAAGCTTTCCATCGGCCCGCTGGATACAACGGTCCTCTTCCACATCATCGACTGCCAGACATCATATCGTCTCCTATTAGGAAGACCATGGCTGCACGAGAACGGTATCGTGGTATCCACCTGGCACCAGTGCCTCAAGTACTACGAAGAAGGCGTGGAGAGGTGCATAGTTGCGGACGACAAGCCATTCAACGAGGCCGAGGCACACCTGGCCGACGCTAAGTTCTACCAAGCAAAGGGCCTGGTCGCGGAAGTTCTGCCAGCTAAAGCCCCTCGAACCTAAAAGATTGAAGAAGTAAAGAAGGACAAGACTCCTCTTCCCGTGAATCCGGTGCCACCCTCTGACGAAGCAAGACTCAAGGTCCAAGGAACGCCGAAACCTGGGCAAAGGATGCGCATCAGCTTCGAGCCAAGAGCAATGCAACATACCCCGTTGCCAATCCAAACGGCGCCTGTCCTGCGTCTCGCGCCTCAGTGGCTCCGAAAATCCGAGCGATCGCCTTCTACTCCGACAAGAAAGCTGGCCCCGTCGTTATCTCAGGCCAATGCCATCACTCTGCAAGAAATGACGGTGCCACTACCTAGTCTGACGCAAGCTCCGAACCCAAGTAGACCCGTCGAATCGGCAGACCTCGAGCAACTCGGATTCAAGCCAAAAGGGAGTTGGGGGCAAAATGTTGCCCAGTTGCTGTTCAGAGCCGGCTACAACGAGGAAAGCGCCATGGGCACACTCCCACCAGCAGCAACTCCATATGGGATGACGAGAACTCAAGCTCGGCTGTTTCAAAACGGAGAGCAAATTCCCCCGAACCGCCGAGGCATCGGCTCCAGTCAAGATCCATTGGTCATCAGAACCGCAGCAAAGAAGACCTTCACCTCGAACTACATCGAGACGAGGATGGTAGATGAAGTAGCTGAAGGATCGACAATCTCCGATGCACTCTCTACCTACCTCAGCCATCCAGACAGCAGGAGAAGACGACGATGGGCTCGATGCCAAGCCTTGTTTCGGAAGCAAACCAGAGGTGGTAAAGACTGGTCGAATCGAAAACGCACATCCGTGTTCGAAAGGCTCGGGCCAGTCAGACAATCAAAGACGAAGTCGGTGTTCGATCATCTGGGGATGCCAATCGAGGACTTCGTCTCAACACCCACCCACCCACCCATGGCGGCCGTCCATCATATCTCCATTACGGATCCCGGCAACGGTGACACTTCTACTTCGGACAACGAGTTGCCCGATGCCCCGCCAGTCCTCGAAGAAGGGGGGCAGTCCACCATTGATGACTTGAAGGAAATCAACTTGGGCACGGAGACGGAGCCTCGGCCTACATTCGTCAGCACACTCTTGACCCCTGAGGAGGAAGCAGCATACACCAAACTGCTTAGAGAGTATAGAGACGTCTTCGCATGGTCCTATAAGGAGATGCCAGGCCTCGATCCCAAAATCGCAGTCCACCAGCTCAGCGTCAAACACGGAGCCAACGCTATCAAGCAAGGACAAAGGCGCTACCGGCCAGAACTGGTACCCCAAATAGAAGGCGAAGTCAACAAATTGATCGAAGCCGGCTTCATTCAAGAGGTCAAGTACCCGACATGGATCTCTAGCGTCGTCCCCGTCAAAAAGAAGAACGGCCAAATCTGAGTGTGCGTGGACTTCAGAGACTTGAACAACACATGTCCGAAGGACGACTTCCCCTTGCCAATCACGGAGCTAATGGTCGACGCGACGACAGGTCACGAGGTGCTCACTTTCATGGACGGATCATCGGGCTACAATCAGATTCGGATGGCACCCAAGGATGAGGAGCTCACGACATTCCGTACACCGAAAGGAATCTACTGCTATAAAGTGATGCCCTTCGGCTTGAAGAACGCGGGAGCCACCTACCAGCGAGCTATGCAGAAAATCTTCGACGACATTCTTCATCAAAACGTGGAGTGTTATGTCGACGACCTCGTGGTGAAATCCAAGAAGAGGTCGGCACATCTACAAGATCTTGAGCTAATCTTCAAACGACTTCGAAGGTACCAACTCCGCATGAATCCGCTCAAGTGCGCGTTCGGAGTCTCCTCGGGCAAATTCCTCGGCTTCGTCGTCCGATATCGTGGCATTGAGATAGATCAATCCAAAATTGATGCTATCGTCAATATGCCCGCACCAAAGACAGTGCGAGACCTCAGAGGCCTCCAGGGGAACTTGGCGTATATCCGAAGATTCATCGCCAACCTGGCCGGAAAGTGCCACCCTTTTAGTCGCCTCATGAAGAAAGGAGCGCCGTTCAAATGGGATGAAGCACATCAAAGCATATCTACTAAAGCCGCCAGTCCTATCAGCACCGGTTCAAGGGAGGCCGCTCATCCTCTACATCGCCGCCCAGGAGCAATCCTTGGGGGCACTCCTGGCCCAGAACAATGAACTTGGCATGGAGACAGCTTGCTACTACTTAAGTCGCACTCTCGTCGACGCAGAGCTGAATTACTCCCCAATCGAGAAGGTCTGCTTAGCACTCATCTTCGCCACGAAAAAGCTGCGACACTATATGCTCGCTCACATAATCAGACACGTCTCAAAGGCTGACCCACTCAAATACATTATGTCGAGACCAGTGCTTTCCGGACGTCTGGCCAAGTGGGCCCTGCTACTACTTGAATTCGACATCACCTTCGTGCCACAGAAAGCGGTTAAAGGGCAGGCCCTCGCGGACTTCCTCGCAGAATACCCTCTCCCGGCAGAATGGGAGTTATCAGAAGATTTCCCAGATGAAGAAGTGTTCTCCGTCGACGTCGCCCCATCCTGGAAAATGTTCTTCGACGGCGCAGCTAGGCAAGACATAGCGGGAGCCGGAGTCATCTTCGTCACTCCGGACAACGAAATACTCCCCTTCTCATTCCTGCTCTCGGAATCATGTTCCAATAACGTGGCAGAATATCAAGCCCTACTCATCGGTCTCGAGCTGGCCGACGAAATGAAGCTTCAAGGACTAGAGATCTTTGGCGACTCACAACTCGTGATCCAGCAAGTCCTGGGGGCATACGAAGTCAACAAAGAAGACCTGGTACCGTTGCACGCGCGAGCTGTGAAGCTCCTCGAAAAACTCAAGGCTGCTTCCATCCAACACGTTTCCCGAAACCTCAACCAGCAGGCTAACGCACTCGCAAATCTGGCGGCTACACTCCCGTTCCCAGATGAACGTTCGTTCGTCGTCCCCGTCTGCAGGAGATTCGTGATCATCGGAGAAGAGGGTCCGCCCGAAGTACCAGTTCAAACCAACGCGGTGCATGTCCTCGAGATTAAAGAACAAGACTGGAGGCAACCGTTTGTGGAGTATCTCGTTCATGGTAAACTCCCCGAAGATCCGAAGCGCAAAAGTGACATCCGTCGAAGATCTCTGAGGTTCTACCACTTCAATGGCGAGCTGTACCGACGAAGCTATGACGGCACACTCCTGAGGTGCCTCGCGAAAGAGGAAGCAGAAACCGCGCTCGAAGAAGTACACGCTAGAATCTGTGGATCGCACCAGTCCGGTCCGAAGCTTCACTTCCGCGTCAGGAGGATGGGATACTACTGGCCTACCATGATCAAAGACAGCTTGGATTACGCGAAAAGATGTCAAGCTTGCCAGATGCACGGGGACTACATCCGTCAACATTCGGAGCCTTTACACCCAACCATCGCATCTTGGCCCTTCGACGGATGGGGTCTCGATATCGTCGGTCGTCTGCCCAAGTCATCCAAGCAACATCTCTACATTTTGGCGGCAACAGACTACTTCTCCAAGTGGGCTGAAGCAATACCGTTGCGGGATGTTACAAAGTACTCCATCATCAACTTTATCCAGAATGACATCATCTTCCGCTATGGAGTCCCCCGCTACATCGTAACAGATAACGGGAAGCAGTTCAAAAATGCTGCCGTCAGCCAATTCTGCGCATTGTACAACATTAAGCAGAATTGTTCGACGATGTACAACGCTCCGGCCAACGGCCTAGCAGAAGCCTTCGACAAGACTCTGTGCAAGCTGCTGGAGAAAATCATCTCAAAGACAAAGAAAGATTGGCACGAACGCATGGGCGAAGCACTATGGGCTTACCGGACGTCCTTCCGCACGTCGACGCAAGCAACGCCGTATTCCCTCGTCTATGGTGTGGAAGCCGTTCTTCCGCTCGAGCTCCAGATCCCGTCACTCAGGATAACCGTCGAGGAAGGCCTCACCAGCGACGACAACGCCTAGCTCCGTCTAGCAGAATTGGAAGCACTGGATGAAAGACGCCTCGAAGCTCAACAGCGTCTGGAATGTTATCAGGCCAGGCTCTCTCGCGCCTTCAACAAGAAGATTCGTCCTCGATCATTCCAGATAGGAGAACTGGTGCTGGCGGTCAAACGCCCCATCATTCTCTCGCATCGAGGAGGAAAGAAATTTGATGCCAAGTGGGATGGCCCGCATTCCGTCAAGGAAGTCTACTCCAACGGCGCCTATCTCCTCACCACGCCAGAAGGGCTGACACTCGGCCCTATCAACGGCAAGTACCTCAAAAGGTACTATGCCTAAAGCAAGGCCACACCCCTTGTCCAAAAAAAAATAAAATAAAATGAACTACGTGCGACTTGATCCCCCTTAGGGGGTACGTAGGCAGCCTGAGAAGATACTTCAGGTTCAGTCCGACCAAAAGAAAAAGTCAACAAAGTTCCATGAAAAAGATATGGCAAAACGAAGCGATATTATTAGATAATGAAGGAAAGGCAGTACATTGCATGAGTCCCGAAAAGGAAGCCACAATGAAACAAGGAACAACTAAAAGAAGGTGTCCAGAGCTCGAAGACGGCGCAGCAGCTCCTCCCTAGTCGCCTCCACTCACTGAAGCTCCACGGGACGAGCAGCCAGAAGCTCGCGGCGGGTTGCCAAGTCCGACTGCTGCTTCAGGTAACTCGCCTTCAAAGCGCTCTCCGCGGCCTCGGCCCGCTCCAGACGAGACTCCGCCTTTCGAAGTGAGGCACGCACAGACTCTATCTTCCTCTGAGCCTTCGACAGGCTGGACGTAACCTCCGCAAGTTGATGCTCGGACTGACTTAGACTCGCCTCAGCAGCCTCCAGCTCAGAAGGGGAGCTCCCCTCCAGCAAAGCCCGCCGGGATCGATAAGCCTCGCTATCGGTCACAAGCAGGTTCATCTGAGCGACGAAAAGAGAGCTGTCAACTTTGAACTCTGCCAGGCTCGCGCAAAACTCCGCACCGTCCGTCGACCACCAGTCCTGGAGGGCGCCAAGGCCGGCAGTTTGGAAAGGCTCCAACGTCGACTTGATAAACTGCCGGCAGCTCGCGAGAAGGAACTCTGAGACTCTGCTCCTCGGCCTCAAATCCGGGCGAGGTGCCTCAGAGTAGGTAGGCAAGACCTTCCCTCCCACTGTAGCCGCAACAGGAGCCGCCTGCGCCAATGAGGGTGACGGAACCGGAGAAACCGCCGCTACCGCTGCAACAACCGTCTCCACCAAAGGGCACGAGGGCACAGTCATCGGGGAATGTCGCTTATCGACGCTCGAGACTTCAGCCTCCTCGCCAAAAGACAATGCGTCGACATCGATGTCGTCCAGGTTAATGTCGCCCCTAGGGAAGTTCTCCCCATAAAGTCCGAGGAGACCCAGATCGTCCGGAGGGATATCTAGCCCGCATGCCCCAAGCACTTCTTGTGCAGCGCCAGTCGACGAGTGCCCGGGAGACGCCTTTGAAGAGATCGCTCCGCGCTCTACTACTATAACAGAATCTGCTCAAGAAGAAGAAACGATGCTCAGTGTGATAAAACTTCCTGAACGTAAAGGACAAATAAAATAAAGAGAGCTCCATACCTGTGTGGTCAGACGAAGCGGTCCTAGACGGAGGAATCACCTCGTCTTTCAGAAGTCTAGGCTCCTCGTCATCCTCCACCAGACAAGGGCCCCTTGGGACCATCCCGTGAGGAATACAAGCTATTCTTCTCTTAGGAGGGGCACCCTCAACTTCGGCCTTCGGGAAACAAGATGCCCCAGGGGCACTAGTAAGCTCGGCATCCAGCACCGGAACGAAAGAAGGGACACGACGAGCACTGGAAAGACGACTACAGCTCCTCTGCACTCTTTGGACCCCCAGTCGGAGGCGGCGGTCCTCCACTCCCGCAGAATGATTAAAACAGAAATTCTTGAACTCGTTGCTTGCCAAGACGTCGACTGGAAAACTCGCAAGTAAAGGGGAAACTCGCCCTTCAACCTACTTGCAGTATTCTGGGGTGGCGGCGTCCCAAAACCCAGATTTGGCCCCAGGGAAGAAACTGCTGCCAGTCAAGCGAGCATAGAGAGAAGCCCACAGACGGTAACCCTCCTGAGGACTGATGCGCCTCTGTAACTGCTGAGGCATGCCAGGAACTTCCTGTCGAAACCCCTATTGGCGAGCAAAGCGATGGGGGGAGTACTGCTCCACCTCCACCACATCCCCCTTGCGCCAGACCAAGTAGCCAGGACGGTAGCTGACCATGTTCCAGTAGAGACTGTCCGGGAGCTCCTCGTTATCATACACAGTCGACCTCTCCAAGGGCAGCACCGAATGCTCCGACAGAAAGTCAAAATTGACGCTCCCCATCCTCCTCAAAAGGGTGCGAGCACACTCTCTCAGACGCTCCCAACTGATGAAGGCGTTCAAGATCCCTCCTATCCCAGGCAGAAAAGGCAGCTCGGCTGGATGCCCGCGTCTGGCAAAGATCCCCTTCGGGAAATGCAGAGCTATCCAACCGTACAAATAATGCAAGGGTCCGAACGCAGTCGACCGGCCGAGCTCCTCCTTGGCCTTATCGGAGCCAGACAAGTCCCAGTAAGTCCCGCTGAGAGCCCGATACAAGGCGCATAGTATGGCCGGGGCTAGATTGAAGAGCTCGCCCCTCTCTATCCTGGAAGCGGCAAGGAAGGTCCCCGGATGAATAACCTCCCCAGAACACGGAAGCACGAACCGGCAGAGGAAGATGACCAGCCCGGCAGCTCGGTAAGCCGAACGCCACTCTTCGCTGTCACGTTTCAATCCAAGGATTTCCTAGGGGCACGGCTTCCCCTCCATTGAATGCTTCTCTCGGGCCAAGGAGTCGATGGGCCTCACAAAGGAGCGAAGCGGAGGTCTCTACATCTGAGCGATCTTCCACATCGGGTGAGCTGAAGGCGCTGGAGACCTATACTCGCCTCTGAACCAAAAGTCGACCCAAGAAGAAGGACGCACTCGATCTGATTGATCCCGCGCCGCAATAATAGCATGTGCCTTGAACAGAAGAAGGCAAGAGCTCGGAGCGTAGCTGCTGTCCAGCAGGTCGTTCAAGGCAGGCACCTCCTCTTGGTAGTAATTCCGTACCTCGGGGCACCCGGAAACGATATGGACGTCACGAAGCGAGATGCCTATCTCCCCCGCCCCAGTGAGGAAGGTGTTGGTCTCCGGACACCAATGCTCACAAAGTGCGCGGTACATCCCCTCAGGGCGACTGTACTCTCGACGGGTCGGTGCCAGAAATTTGGCCAGTAAGTTCATCTCAGGTTCTGCGCCAAAGACCTCGTAGAGCTCGCCCATCCATTCGCGAAAACCGCTAAGGTACTGGACATCTCCCCGAGGCCAAGAATCGGTGCCCCATCGGGTCAGCCTAGCGCATATCTTCAAGGCAACGACTGACGTAGGCACGAAATCTTCATCACAATGGTGGAACGGAAGACTCAAACTCGGCCGCAGAAGCTTCATGGAGATCCCTTCGTCAGTATGGATCTTCTCACTTAATTTCGGCATCCCACAAGTCGCATCCGCGACTCCATCTTTCGTGATGCGCTCGTGCACAAAGACACGGAGCAACGACAGAAGGTCTTCTCGCCTTGAGTTGCGGTGACGGCACACACGAGTGTAAGGAAAGCAAAGGCATCTCCTCCCGTCGAAGAAATCCTCGGCTATCCGTCCCGGAGAAGTCAAACTCTCGAAGACGCGAGCCCTAGAGGACCATGAAGGGAGGCAAGTCAAGACAAGTGCGTGCAAAAAAAAAAAAAAACTAAGGGGGCCTGCACCCCTGTCAGGAGGACCACCCGACTCATCGGCCCGCCACCACTGGTGCCCGAGCCTTCGCAATACGCCCCCGCGGGCCCACACTCCACCCGCGCCGATCCAGCTTCGCCGACACAAACGCGCCACCCAGCCAGGGCCGCAGCCACTTGCACACCCATGCGCCACAGACCTATTGCTACTATCGCCACCTTCCGAGTCAAGAGGAGAAAGAAGAGAAAGAAAATGATAGCAAAAAAAAAAAAAAAGGGGGGGGGGGGGGGGGGCCACAGCAGCCGCCGCTGGGGCCCGCGGCCCCCTTCCAATTGGAGACCGACAGCAAGAAGGGAAGGGGGGGGCCCGCGGCCCCCTTCCAATTGGAGACCGACAGCAAGAAGGGAAGGGGGGCCCACAGCCCCCTTCCTTCTCCTTCTTCTTCGCCTGCGACTCAGGGCCGCCCCCGGCGCGACCCCGACCCGATCGGGCTTTGCGCGCCGCCCTTCTCGGCCCCGAACCCGACCCGGCCGCCGCCTCCTTCGGGACCCGCAGCCGCCACCGCAGCCCCGAGCGCGCTCGGCCTGGCCCGGCCGCCGCTCACCCCGCGCGCCGCTGCCGCCTGCGCGCCACCGCACCACAGCCCCGTGCGCCGGCCCCGCTGCTGCCGCTGCTGCTTCTACGGGCCAGAGCCGAAGAAGATGGAAGAAAGAAAAAAAAAAAGAAAGAAAAAGAAAAAGAAAAGAAGAAGAAGAAGAAGAAAGAAAGAAACAAAAAAAAAAAGAAGAAGAAGAAGAAGAAGGAGGAAGAGAGAGACGGCGAAGGCGACCCGCACCTCAGTCGCGCTCCTACATCCTCCCTGCCTCGGTCATCGCCGCAATGCCGTTTCGAGCCCGCCTTCGCAACGACCGCAAAATCGCGCACCATCGCCGCCGACGAAAGAGGCAACACCGGGAAGACGGAGCAAGTCTCGTGCAACCCCAGGCAGCTCTCTTCCGACGACGGTCTTCAGACGCCAGCGGAACCCTCGCGACGAAGCACAAGGCCGACGAAAGAGGCGACACCAGGAAGACGGAGCAAGTCTCGTGCAACCCCAGGCAGCTCTCTTCCGACAACGGTCTTCAGAAGCCGGCAGAACCTTCGCAAAGAAGCACAACGACGGATGAAGGGGGGTAGGGGTCCTTAAATAGACTCCTGACCCCGCCCACAAAAGGAATCAAGGACAAGCGCTCTACGATTCCTACGTGTCCAAACCCTACACGCTCTCATGGACGCACTCGTCCTTGAGGGGGCATTTGTAGACACACGAATTTCATCGGACCCGGACCCGACTTACTTGTGCCGACGTGGATGCAAACCCGACGCGCTCGGACCCGGACCCGACTCGAAGGCCCCTACGTGGATGCAAACCCGACGACTCGGACCCGACTCGCACCTAGCAAAAGAGGAGCGGACCCCACTTCAAGAGGGGCCGGCCCTTACTAGGGTCCGAACCCCATGGGGCCGGCCCCTACTAGGACCCGAACCCCATGGGGGGCCGGCCCTATTGGGACCCGAACCCCTTGGAGGGGCCGGCCGGCCCTGCAAGGAAAGGGAAGAAAAGGAAAGAAAAGAAAAGAAAGAAAAGAAAAAGGAAAGAAAAGAAAGGAAAGAAAAGAAAAGGAAAGAAAAGAAAAGGAAAGAAAAGAAAGAAAAGGAAGGAAATACCGCCATGCATGGGGGGAGGTTGCGTATGACGTCTGCACACACGCGGATCTGCGCCGATCCCTCGATCCGACGCACAAGACGAAGCGCCCGATCGCCATCGATTTCGTGTGCGAAATCCAGCCATAATTGCCTCGCCAGAAAAGGAAAACAAATAAACGTTATTCCCCTCATCAATGGATGAATAAATCCAGGGTAATTATGAGAGAGATACAAAAGGGATTTGAAATTAAAAAGTTCCCATATCTCTCTCCCCACCCCTTTGCCTATAAATAGAGGGGGTGGGGGAATGAAGAAGAGGTCGGAAAATTGAAGACGAAACGCCGGAGCTCTGCAGAAGAGGAGACGCTTCTTCATCGACCCAAGGCTTCACGAGGCACAGTCAAGCCTGTCCCGAGGGATCGGCTTACTGAAAGTCCTCATCAACGTGAAGACCCTTGCACACGAAGATCATCCCTTCGACTCCGTGCACGAAGAAGAAAGCTCGGAGAAGAAGAACCCTTCGACTCCGAAGACGCCAGAAGCAAAGGCCGGAGAAGAAGAGGAGCGGCACTACCCCGTCGTCTCCAACAAGCCTTCGACTCTGATCAAGCCCAAAAGCCCGGAGAAGAAGAGGAGCGGCACTACCCCGTCGTCTCCAACAAGCCTTCGACTCCGATCAAGCCCAAAAGCCCGGAGAAGAAGAGGAGCGGCACTACCCCGTCGTCTCCAACAAATCCTCGATCCCGATCAAGCCCCAAAGCCCGGAGGAGATAAGCGAAGCGTCATCACCCCGTCGTCTTCGACAAACGCCTGCCCCATCCACGAAGAAGAAAGCCTGGAGCAGATCGTCTGAAGCGTCGCTACCCCGTCGTCTTCATCAACAAAAGCCGACGCTACAATCGTCGCACGGAGACTGTCGCTACCCTCGTCGTCTTCATCAAACAAAAGCCGACGCCACAACCGTCGCACGGAGATCGGTGCTACCCCCACCATCTTCGAAAGCATTCTTCGACTCCGATCACGCCAAAGAAGCCCAGAGAAGAAGAGAAGTCCAGTCGACACGCAAATCGTCGAAGCACCGAATAAGTAGCCCACGTCGTTCGAAGAAGAAGATCGAGTTGACGCTGAAGCTAAAGCCAACGCAAGAAGCCAAAGCAAAGCCCCAGTAAAGCCCGCGCCAAAGCAACGCAAGTGCCAAAGCCAAGCGACTACGCCGGACACGAGCAAAAGCATCGCACGTTCTAGCCGATACGACACGAAGTCCGGAAGAACGAAAGCATCGCAAGTCTCTCCCAGCTACGTCCGGAAGAACGAAAGCATTGCAGCCTTACTAGCCAATCTGCCAACTACCACATTGCCTTATACAGATGAGTTAAATCACTTGAGCTATGAAACCAAATGATGCAAAAATGTTGTATGGGAGCCATGTGTAAGCCACGCAGTATGTAAGTAGAAATATGGTATATTAAAGAACAAGAAGGAAACATACAGGGAATCCACCAAAAAAAGAAGAAACGTAATTCAAAATAACTCCAAAATTACATTAAATCCATCAATCTAAAGTATCCAGTTTATAGAAAACAAAACAAATTTACAATTATATTTGTTCTCTTTCAGGACTCCTAACCGATCTATGATAACTATAGAACTCCTTGGACGTATACTAACTCCAAATGCAACATTTTCAGCATGAAACTCCATTGCATTGAAAATTTCAAATTTTCCTCAAAACATTTGACCATGGAGTTCAAACTAGGCAGCAAATGATATTTTATTACTTCGACAAGCAAGGTCGCTCTAAATTTATCTAAAAATAGAATCTAAAGTTGCAATGTAAATAAAATCAGATTAAACTATAACTTGCTACATGTAATGTTATGGAACAACTTCTACACTAGTTTGGGATGGATTCAAATCAAGGTTTCAGAATCCGAGAGAGAGAGAGAGAGAAGGAAAATGGCCCTGGCGGCGAACTGCTCCTCCCTCTCCACCAAATCCCTCCACCAACCCCACCCCGCCGCCGCTCACCAACTCCGCCTACCCACCCTCCTCCCAGCCACTGCGAGGCCCCGCCCCGCCCTCCGCCCCATCTCCGCCGTCCATGCAGCGGAGCCCGCCAAGAACCCTGTCGTCGCCGATAAGCCCCCGCTCGCGGCGCCGTCTCCGGTCGTCGCGAGGCCGGGCGTATGGGCGGTCGACAGCTGGAGGTCGAAGAAGGCGCTCCAGCTGCCGGAGTACCCGAACCAGCAGGAGCTCGACTCGGTGCTTCACACGATCGAGAGCTTCCCGCCGATCATGTTCGCCGGGGAGGCAGCAAACTCGAGGATCGCCTCGCCGACGCCGCCGTCTGAGATCCCGGAGGGGAGGGGGACGGCTGGACGGGGAGACCGGAGGGGAGGGGGACGGCTGGACGCCAAACCCTAAGATCCCGCCCCGATCTGAGATCCCGGAGGGGAGGGGGACGGCTGGACGGGGAGACCGGAGAAGGAGGGGGACGGCTGGACGGGGCTACTGAGCCCTCCCATTCGGATGAAGTGCAGAGGAGAGAGAGAGAGATAGAGAGAGAAGAGAGAGATCTCTCACCTGGAAGGCTGGAAGACGGGAGAGCACCCTCGAATCGCGAGCCCGATACTTTTTCCACGGGCCTTGGCTCTTTAAAGTCATACCTATTTTGGTGGGGAAAGATTTTCCCGTACAATCAATTAAAAATATTTCTTTTGGAAATAAATTTTTTATCCATAAAGTCAAAAGAACACAGCCAAATATTAATTTCCTAGGAAAATTACTTTTTCCCTTGATTTTCTCGCAAAAAGAACAGACCCTAATGGTTAAATTGCATGGTATCAAATGTTTACTGGAAGTGGTACTAGCAGGTAAACTTTACCAGCAGATCATACTTAAAGATATGTGCTGGTGGATGAAAGGATTTGACACCAAATAGGGACCGGTGGCAAAGAGCAACATAAGCGGTTGGATCTCCATCATGCAGTTCCAAGAGAAGATCCCATGGTAATTGGTTTACAACTCTGGACTGAAAGGAGACAAAGGCAATATCATCTACTTGGTAGGACTTTTTTCCATCATTGTCGATTTCCGAACAGTTTTTATTTGAATACTGCTAACATTCATTTTGTTCTCTCTCTCTCTCTCTCTCTCTCTCTCTCTCTCTCTCTCTCTCTCTCTCTAATAAATTATGGTGATTGTGATTCTTTTTTTGGTCGTAATACTTGGGAATCCTAATCCCATAGCCATAGGGCATACATGTTCTTTTTCGCAAAGTAAATAGATCAACAAAGCCACTTGAACCTACTGAAGTAATTGTTGAAAGTTTAATAGGGTTACTAGTAGTTGTCTTTTTGAGTCTTTGTTACTCTTCGAACCAGGTGGTCATGGTGGTGCATGGGGGCGGCTGTGGTAGCACGTGGTGGGCCTGGTGGCGCATGGAGATGGGCAGCGGCGGCGGTGGTGGTGAGTGGTATATTTTATTGCTTACTTTCTTAACCAATAAGGTATTCGTATTTGTTGGCAAAGCAACTGATGCTTTGGTGATGAGGTTGTGGGTTCAACTCTTCCTCCTCTCGATTTACCTAGGAGTGAAGTGGGAATTGCCGAGTGGGTCGGGCTTCACTCCCGGAGGGATTAGTCCGAGCCTGAAGTGGGCCATTGCCCAAAAGGTTTCGGGACACCCGCCGATGTCAAAAAAAAAAAAAAAAAAAAAAGGTATTCGTATTTTATGTGCGAATACAAATGAATTATTTTCTTGTTCCATCCGTGCAGTTTCGCGGTGTCTCACACCGAGGCCAACCTTTCTCGAGTCATTTGACAGGCATAAGGTAGCAGCATAGCGCACACCGATTCAACTCATCTCACCCGACATCGATCTCACAAGACACAGGCGAATGATCAACTCGACCCTCAAACACCCCTGCAAACTTTCATTCCACAAGGCAAACACTTCGACAGTAACTGGAGAAAACTTTTTTTTTTTTCTTTTTTGCGGGGGGGGGGGGGGGAGGGTGTTACTAACTCTAGTTCCTTAAAAAGTTTTCCGTTTAACATTAAGGATATGTAAAGTTTGAACATAACATTAAGCCCGTGTAGTTGGACTTTGGCTAACACGAGCTCCATCTCTTGTGCACATGTAATAACGAAAATTTTTAAATGGTAATTTTACCCCTGCAGATAAAGTGTAACAATCGTGGTAAAAGAGTAAAAATTAGTTAGTTTTGGCTAACACTGGCTCCTTCTGCCGCGCACATGTAATAACATAATTTTTTAAATGACAAGTTTGGCCATACATATAAAGTGTAACAATTGTAGCAAAAAAGTAACAATCGGTAAAAAGTAACAATCTGCTACCAAAGAGTAGCAATTTAATATGGTAAAATGTCTTAATTGTTGATTGATTGTAGTGGTATTTCTGCTCTTCTGGTTACAATATGATTAACTTTGTGACCAAAAAATACATTTAACTATGTGAAACCAAGCTGATTCTATCTCGCATATAAAGAGCAACTATTTGGTCGGTTGACAGAATAATTTTTTTTTAGTGAAAATATATAAAAAAAAATTGTTTTGTGATTTTAAGTCAAAAATCTGGAGTGATTTTAATTGTTTTTCATGAAAAACGGTTCATGTTAAGTTTATGATAGGAAATGTAAATTTAATAAATTTGGGTTGGGTGTTATTATCCTTTTTTTTCTATATGGTCCTGTGGGATTTCGGGAGGGAGCTATTGCAATATGGGACTTGTAGAAGGGCTTATGCAAGTTGATTCCTTTGTCAGGGGGCTATCACTGAGAGCATCTTCAATGGACCATTCACCCCATCCTCATCTCTGGGGGTGAAAAGGTGCCACCTCAGCTTTTTGGGGAGGGGTTACATAGTGTTTCCAACCGATCCCCCAATCAACCTCTCCATTTGATTTTAACGGTCAGATTTTAATCATGTATGTGTAGAGCACCTTTTTATATTTGTTAATTTTTTTAATGGTGAATTGGGCTCAATAGTGCCCCCCAAATATGGGGGTTGACCATGGCCTCCCCATAAATGGGGGTGAGGATGGGGGCTCGGTTGGAATGTGTTTTTTAGTGTGCAACCCCCCAAAATCCCACATTGATGGGGGGTTAGTTGGAGATGCCCTAAGTCCCCCCTTTTTTTAGTGTTAATATGTGAGAGGTCCCTGACAACAGATCCCTCTCACTAGCAAAGCTTTCTTTTAGCCTAAGGTCCCTGCCTTTTCTACTAAATCCGAAAGCATACTTTTCATGCTCTCTCTCTCTCTCTCTCTCTCTCTCTCAACACAACCACCGTCGGTGAGCAGGGAGGAATGGGGCACCGGTTGGTGCATCGCAACCCCCCCCCCCCCCCCCCCAAACGGCAGCCACTGCCAACCGGTGCATCACACCCCAGCCCGACGGCAGCCGCCACCGACCGGTGCATCACATCCTTGCCCGACGGTAGCCACCGCTGGTGAGAAGGGAGGAGGTGGGGCTCCGACCAGTGCATTGCACCCCTACCCCGATGGTAGCCACCACCGGTGAGGAGGGAGGAGGTGGGAAAAGGATGCGGGGTCTGACAGAGGCGAGCAGATCTAGCCAGATTCACTGGTTCGGTGGCATTGCATAGATAATTTAAAATGAAGTAGAGGGTATTTTCATCCACTGGTTTTCCCAGTCCTTCAGCTTAACTGGTCTCTTTGTCAGGGACGGCTTACTAAGTCCCCCTTTTTAACGGCGACTTAGTGAGCCGTCCCTGACAAAGAGATTGGTTAAGCCTAAGGACTTTGAAATACTGTGGATGAAATTGCCCTATTTAGCATTTCAAATTTTCTTTTGGTATGCCACCGAATCAATGAACCATCTAGCCACCGAACGTCGACCATCAAACTGCTTGCCGCCACCCAACCACCTAACGCTACCGCCACTGGCCGCCGCCACCAAACCGAACCAAACCCTAACCCTGAGATCTACAGGCCATGGGATGAACCCTAGACATGAGATCTACTGCTCGCCGAACACCACCGCCGTTGGAGCTGCTCGCCGCTGCCGGAGCTGCTCGGGAGAGATGGGAGAAAAAAAACCAGGGGAGTACTCTCGAGTTTACTAAGACAGGGACCTTAGGCTAAATAAAACTTTAAGGTGTCATGTTCACACTAGGGATCTGTTGTCAAGGACCTCTCACACATTAACCCTTTTCTTTTTTTTTTATGACGTACTATAATATATATCGAACCCTAAGGTTATTGTGCTGCTGCTACTACCTGCCGGGAATTTGAGCTGAACCATCTCTCTCTCTCTCTCTCTCTCTCTCTCTCTCTCTCTCTCTCTCTCTCTCTTCTTATACCAGCTCACACCCAGATCTAGAGTAGTTTTGGGGGGGGGGGGGGGGGGGGAAGGGATCCTCAACAATGAAACCTAAACCATAAGGAAGGTACGAGCTTTTATATGACAAAAAAAAAAAGTTTTTCACACTGACAGTTAACAGTTTCAACTGTGAAATAAACAAAACTGCGAACAATGCTGAAACTATATATATGTTACACTACGAGCAACCAAGTCACGAATTCTCAGCACTAATCCTATCTGCTGTTGGAAAGTCATCCTCGGTTGCGAGCCTGAATTTAAGGACTCTGTGAAGGCTGGCGACAGGCGTAACTCGCTTGGACGGTCCTTGATTCGGATCAATGATGCATTTGTCCATGATGAGGTTCATCTCAGAAGGCCCCGTCTCTGGGTACACCACCATCGGCAAATCATCTGCCAACCACAAAGAGAGCTTTCAATTTCCAATACCAAGATTAATTACAAGTCTCGTTGTGTCTCGACGAAGGGCGATGCTCATTTCGGAGAACATGGAATGCTCAAGGGTAAATTACACCGACCTCCCCTAAGTTTTGCCTAAATTGCAAGCCCTTCTCAGCGTTGTCCTCCAAACTCCGTTAAAGGAGTAGGCAAAAAGTCCAAAATACCCTAGTGTCAGATGTGTAAAGGGTGAAATCTAATTTTCTGTAGGCTATTTTTTGGTACTCCCTAGAGGATAATTTTGGGATTTCCAAAAATTTTATTGCTTATGTCAGCAATTCTAGCGTGAGATACTAAGGGAGGCCAGTGTAAGTACCAGAATGATAGGGGAGGTCTGTGTAATTTTCACAAACCTCGGGAGGTCAGTGTAATTTACCCATCCTCGATGATGCAAATTGTTCGTGGAAGTACAGATATTACCGTTTTCAGAAAAAACGAAGCATGTTCCAACTGTTTCTTTGTACTCTCCTACCTGATACCACATCAAAATTGATACGGAACTTCATTAATCATCAGTAAAGAGGGAAATTCAAATGGGCTAAAATTATCATGCAAGTCTTGAACACCTACCGCTACCACTACTACCACGACCAATACCACCACTACTACTAGTTATCGAGTCCAATCTCCATTAGCTCTAGACATTTTAAAAAACGGTCGGGTTCGTATCATAAGGTCACCACCCTGAAACTATAGGGAGGAGTTTGACCCAAAAAAAAAAAAAATAAGGAAAAGTGAAAATGGATCAATCTCAAGCTTACACATCCATATCTACTATAATTTCCCCTAAAAGGAAAATTGACATGAAAACGGGAAATTTGTAATTTCCCCTAAAATAAAATATTCTCTATTGATCATATGTATCAATATCTAGTATATCATCTCTTTCTCAGAGTGATGGTAAATCTTGTGATTAAATTTTACTCACCAGCTTCAAACGACCGCCAATGACCAACATAGGGTTCAATGTGTCCAATCCCTACACAAATGGAACAATCACATTGAATAAACCGTTACATATGTCAAAACAATACAGTCGCTCTATAAATATAAAGGCGTGCAGATGACGGTTCCAAAAAGAGAAGGAATACACAAATGAACGATATATCTTGCAAAGAGTAATGCTATTGGTACAATCTCCACCGACAAACACCACAACAAACCAGACTCATGAAGTGGTGGTAGGGCCCAGGGCTCAGTGCTTGGTGCGAATGCCGATGCCCTGAGCCCTGGGCCTGCCACCACTTCATGGGTCTGGTTTATCATTGTGTTTGTCGATGGAGATTGTCCAAATAGCAGTACTCATCTTGCAAAATATAGGACGATGTTGTAACACTGTCAGAAATTCAAGAAACCAATCAATGAGTTACAGACAACAATACGTTAGGAATCGAACATGACTCGATTAAGTGCCAAAAATAAAATACCTATGATGTATGGGGAAATGTTATAGGAGATGTATACAAGTCTGCCGTTTTAATGCAGAACATGGAGGTTTATGATATCTAAAAGAAGAAAGAAAAGAAAAAAACACATAAAAGAATGAAAATGAGCAGCCTTACTTAAAAGGAAAGGCTATTAGGACTGTCAAGCCATTATTGTGGGCTGCATCTTTATTTCATTTTTCAGCATATAGGGGACTGAAATATGATAGAAGAGGAATTTGGAGTGGTGCTTGGTCAAGTTTGATGAAGTGGAGAATAGGAATCCTATTGGTTTGAGTAAAAGAGTTTCTATTAGGTTCAACTTTTTAGCTTTAAAAGTGCGCCAAAACATAAGTGAACCAACCTTGGGCTGGTAATTGGCCGACCCACTTTAAGTCAAATTTTTTATGAAACTATCCACTATAAGCAATCCAATCCATGCTATCAAATAATTTGTGAAAGAAACGAGGTCATAAATTTAAGGACTGCTAGTAGGGTTTTCTCAATCTGTTTGGTACCTGTATAATGTTTGGCCCTCCTAAGCTTTTATTCACTTCAAAAAATTGAATAAAAGTCAAGAAAAGTCTTCTCTTGTTCTTCATAACATTTTTTACTCCTGATGTCACCTAAGTTTACTCGGATGGTGAGAGGAAGTCCCTAGTTTTCTTTTCATTTGATTTCCTCTTCTTCAAGTTCCTGCTGGTAAAATAAGCAATGCAGATCTTAATTAAATCTTAGGTACCTCCTCCTTAATGCTAATATGATCCTCTTAGTTTTCCCGTATACTAAACCTTGTTGGCTTAACTTCAATCAAACAACAAACATACAATAAAATTCTTGCTAACATGCATTCTAATTATGTTAAGCTTACCCCGCCCACAACAATTGGAATTATGCCTAGCAGAGAACGCTGAGGGTACACTTACAGAGAGAACATACGGAGCGTTGGCCGGAATATCAGCTTCTACACAAACATCATTCAAGTCAAGTAAGACATAATCTTCTTCATCCTTAACTTGTTTAGTACTCTCCAGATTAGCCTCCATTGCTTATAATTAAAATCTCAGCAGTGAGCAATAGAATACCCTGTTTGGCTGATAATATCCAGAACAAATCTTTCCCCTTTAGTTGGGAAAAATCTAACTGGATAAAGCTCTGCAAAAAAAGAAATTTACGACTCAAAATTAAGGACATTACTGGGTGCAATTTGGCATAGCAAAGAACTAAGAACTGATCATGAGCAGAAAAGAGTAAAAAATGGTAAAAGTGAGAAACCTCATTCGAACCATGCATTTCCTGGCACAAAACATGCTGTTGATCCACATTATCTGAACAGTATTTAAGTGACACTTTTTTTTTTGAGAGGTAATATTTAAGTGACACTAGTGTGAGTCTGTGTTGGGTGGTGGTGGTGGTTGTGATTTTCCAGTTAGTTAAGCAGCCTTCCACTAAAAGCATATTGTAAGCAAACCAAACTCCACTGTTGTTTTTGGAAAGAGTAATGCTACTCGTACAATCTCCATCGACAATTTAAAAAACAAACCAGACTCAAGAAGTGGTGGCAGGGCCCAGGGGTCAGTGCTTGGTGCAAATTCCGATGCACTGACCCCTGGGCCCCGCCACCAGTTCTTGGGTCTGGTTTGTTTTTGGGTTATTTTGACTTTACACCCCAAATTTTGCCTTGAATTAGACTTTACCCCCCATATTTTCATTAATTAGACTATACCCTCCAAAACTAACTGTTCCATCAGCTCACCATCTAAGAGAAAGGGTGCGCTGACGGAAAAGAAATAAAGTTTTGGGGGGTGAGCTGACGGAACAGTTAGTTTTTGGTGGTAAAGTCTAATTAATGAAAATATGGGGGGTAAAGTCTAATTCAAGGTAAAATTGGGGGGGCAAAGTCAAAATAATCCTTTGTTTTTTTGATTGTCAATGGAGATTGTACGAGTAGCATTACTCTTTAAGAAAGCAATGTTTCAAACAACAGCTGATGTGTCCTGTGGAAATACTTACATAGGAATTTGACATGTTTGTTTTTCGTTAAAGAAGCAAAGGCTTTATCGTCTTTGGGCAGCTAGTTGGATACCTGAACACAGCCAATTCCATGCTGAATATCTTTAATGAGGGAGATATGCCCATCTATCTGCCAAAAATGAATGCTTCTGCCATTGCCAAGAGTTCTAGGAACCCCTACAGTATATACCGGTCTAGTCTATTGTACAATGTACACCCTTCCAAAATGTTGAAATTCTACAAGAGGGATTTAAGGTGAGATCTAAGGGAAGCTTTCTTCTATAATATCCTGAAATATTAGGGTTTGCCATGGACCTTTAGCCTTAATAGGGCCACCACCACTTGCTCGGCAATGCCATGTTGATAGTCCTGAGGTTTAAGAAGTGTGAACCACTTGTGCCTTTGGTGTGCATGCCACCTTCCACTTGACCAAGTTAGCCCTCCCCTACTAAAGCATGTCCCCATCCAAAAGAAATTCCTCCTAATTTTGTCGATCCACTAGATAACCCATAATGGAGGCAGGAAAACTGACATATAACATATAAAAGGTGCCGATAGAAGTAGAACTGCATTAAACAAGGGTCAATTCCCTCCTGAATGTCATGCCCCAAAGTCGGAAATGGGCCAACTTTGGGGGTGAAGACAGAGAGGGGTTGGATTTATTATAGTAAAACGAGTGTTAATAGAAATACTTCCTAAATTTTAAGGGACAATCATGGGTGGAAAGGATTGGGGACAAGAAGGGTACTTAGGTGCTTGCAACACACACTAACTCACCGTGCAGGCCCATATTCAGCTAACAGAACACCTTACTAAAACCACACTCTCACGAGGCGATCTACTCTTCTTCGAAAAACTTAAATTTTACGTTAGCTACTGAACTGGACGTACCTATTCCACTATATGTGAGAAGGAAAGACGCTGAATTATTTCGAATAACTTTTCTTTTAAGTGATGTTGCAACTTGCAAGAGAAAAGAAATTAAAATTTTAAAACTATCTACTGAGAGTAGAGCAAAGAGCCCTGCTTGTTATTTACATTAGAACATTATTAATTTACTAATTAAACTAAGACTAACAATCTTATTTCAATTAATAATTGATGACCAAACCACGAGAAACTCACAAGCTCACAGCTAAAACACTGAAACTACCCCTAGGGTGATACCATAACTAGCTTGGTTAGTTCCCAAAGAAATAGAAACTGTGCAAGAATCTCTAGTGTACAAGCTAGAAGCCTAGAACCAAGAACGGCACACCACCTTACTAAGTGTGGTGACATGAGAACCCAACTCAACAACAACCAAGGTACAAAAACTCAGTATCGGGACCCGTATCGCACAACCAAAGATCGATATGACACGATTTCAATCGATACGACTCAGCTGAAAAAAGAGGAAATAAGGCATATATACAGGGGCTCAAGCTTCCTAACTGCTACTATTGTACAGTCTATACAGCACATGTGCATACCCCATGTGTAACAAGGAAACAAAGTTGGATGTTAGTGGCTATGACTGTAGGCCAAACTGTTATAACTTGAATTTAGGTTCTGACTCGTCTGTATCGGTCGATATTCCTCGATATCGATCTTGACCAAGTCAGGACTCATAGGTATCGATCCTTGTAATGGTTGCGGTCTATAGAAAACCTATACAAACCGGCATATATGACTCGGCATCGGCTAAGTTTTTGAACCACATCATCAACCCAATTAAATGAAAACAATGGACATAGCCGAAGAACTTGACCATTTTTGTTTAATGCCATGGTAATACCATATAAGAACAAGCTTGTGGTTTGCTAAGGATATTCTACGGCATGGCAAGGAACAAAGTTTTATAATGATTAGCTGCTTAAATATGCAAAAAACGATTTGTGGGTATGCATTAGGAAAGTATGCATGAAGGGTTCTAAACTAAACCAAATCCTAAATCCTAAGATCAAAAGGCCATGGGATGTCCCTAGACCTAATCCAAATCCTAAACCTAATCCGAACTGAACCCCTTCGTCTGTCACCCGTCTCTTGTCTCCGCTGCTCGCCATCACCATCACCGAGGGTACGACAGCGAGTAGATATGTCACGTCCCAGAAATCTAACACCGATCTCTGGGTGTGAAGTGAGAGGGGAAGGGTTTGGGTTTTGGTTAAGTAACTACACCAAGTTGGGGATCTCACAAGATTATTGCACTCTCTCTCACACATTTGGAAATCGGATGAGGGAGAAAACAAACTCAACCTTCAAGAATGTTATCCTCTTAGTATGTGTGTCACGTTGGTGCCACTACATGCTGACATGAGTTCTTGTAAGGGAGCACGACGCTCAAACCTCCGACGGCAAACCAAGTAGCGATCCTATCTACAGGGTTGATCAATTAGGCAATTTATATATTTTTATATTTTCAGGTGATTTGTCCTAGGCTTGGGGCCTTTAGGAGAGGCCTACCTAAAATAGTTTCTCAGCTGGATCATTGCAACATAATCTAAATTAAACCACATAAAAATATCTTATTCCAATAATAGAGTTACAACCCAACGTTGACGACAAAAAGTCTACAATCGCTACTCCAAAAGGGAAACCATAACAACCAACTCTACGACCGCTACCAGAACTTCATAATCGCCAGTACTCCAGTTTTGATGCTTATCTGCAATAGAGTCCGCTCTTTGGAATGAGTAGCCCTCCATTAATCCTTGGGAAGGTTAAAAATGGCTAGTAACAAACTGACAATCTAAGAAATAATAAAAATCATATTTTAAAGCGGTTTACTGATTAACTTAATTGACATACTATATTCTCAAGCATAACCTAGGTGTCCATGCAACATCTATGTTGTCATGCAAATCATAATGCTACTAGGTTATCATTCTTAACAATCTTATAGTCCAACATCAATAATTCATTGTGCTTAGTTAACAATTAAATGAGTCATGTATCTTATTGTGAACCCCGGATATTTGTTCATCTATCCCCCGATCGAGCATTACTGACAGGACATTTTATTTTGATGAAAGAGCCAACTTTCTCACTGTGCATCCACCACCACTATGTACAAAATACTCATATGATCATAAAGGGTTTTTCGTCTTTCACGGTGGAACCCTACCACACAACTTGCTTTACTATGGAGACTTTAACTATCCCAAGACGGAGTTGTTATGCCAATCCCTACTCGAGGGCTACTCCCGTTGGATTTACCACAAGCCATATCCGTGCCTCTAACGCACTAATCTTCGGCTGAGCACGCAAGGAGGTTCACGGCACTTGCGTGCACGGGGTCCCTACTTTCTTACGAGGTAGATTATTAGTTTAATCATTCCACACAAACTCTCAAGATCTATACAGTGAGTAATCATTTTCAGCAATTTAACTCGGAATTCGCACCGCACTTGCAACCCACTTTGCATGATATATATAATAAAATAAACTCTCTTCCGGGCCCAATTTAGGTATGATCCCCACATCCCTACTAGGAGGGTGGAGGCTACACTTACCATTAGATATAGTTTTTTTCATGATATAAATTTAAAGGGAAGGCATCCAAGGTGTCCGTGAAAAATTATTAATTAATTATTTCTTAGTACATGCGTCGTCGAACTCGTGACTCTACATGCAATGCGGGATCCACTTGACCACATGTAAGGAGTCCAGTAGGACCGCATGCAGTGTCATGGGCACCTACCCTTAAATTTAACTCCCAACTAGTAATTAAATTATGATGCGAGTGTCACCTGATTGACAAACCCAAACTACTGCTAATTGACCTCTGCTTCATCTTCGACAGGATTGTCGCAGTCACGAGCTGTCAAATACACCAAACGAACATGCATTAAGAACTATGGGCAAGAAGGTATCTGAGCGAGGACCTAGGTCCGGTTGGGGTTTGATTTGTTGTCCGCCCGAAATACCCTCAGGCTAAGGTATGGATACGGCCAGTTGGTGCATCTCGGATCTGTGTCTTTATCTAATCTAAACTCGGCTCGACAATTATTTAGGCTTCGCCAGATCAAATCCAGGGTTGGTTACTAATGGGGTAAGAGACGTACTATCATTCCTAGTAGGATGACGACTTCACACGTGACAATGTAAGCGGCACAAGGCGATACCTATGGACAAAAAATGTCAGTCGACAATCATTGATGCGCTAAGGGTGAGTACAATGGATATATAGCTCATTCCTATGGCTGAGTACAATCGGAGCTGCCTTAGCAAAGGAAGTGGTCGATAATGGTTGGCAACCGCCAAACCAAGTGGGCTGACTCGGTGGGTTTATGAAATCGCACTACGGTCAAAAGAAACTACACCACTGTAGCACGTAAGTACTGTCATCCCCATCACAGCAAGCACCTCCTCATCTTCTGATTATCATCACCCTCCCCATAACTACCCATGACTCTAACTCATCTCCCAACATCACCACTAACTCACCTTCACTCATCACAGCCACCACAAATGAAGAGGAAGAGAAGGGATGGGGGGTTATACCCTCCACCCAAGGACACACACACACACACACGAAGTCGGCACAACTAGTGGCTGGGCGCGGGGTGGTGCTTAGCCAAGGTGATCGGGAGCCACCTGCTTCCTGAACGCCGACAGCAGGGCCGTCGGCAACCACGACAGCAAGGGCCAAAAAGGGTCGAAGCCTAGCTGGTTGGGCTGGTGGTTGGGTGGCCGGTGGGGGCCTGGCCTGGCTTAGTCGGGCATCTCCAGCTGCACAACGCCCGCCACATGGCCGGCTTCCATGGCCGCGGCGTGGGAAGAGGCAAGGGGGGCTGTGGTCGGTCTCAACAGAACCCAAAAAAAGGAAAAGAAAGGAAGGGGGGAGGAGGAGGAGAGGGCTGACCTGCTCGGCTCCGTCTAGGGCTCCTCCTCCTCCTTGCTCCTCTCCGGCGCCGCTACTCCCCTTCTCTGGCGCTGGCACCACAGAGAGGGAGAGATGAGATCGAGAGAGGTGAGAGGAGACAGGGCTTCAGGAGAGAGAGAAAGGGGGGGGGGGGGGGGGTGTGTTGGGGTTGGGGTTCGGGTTTAGTGTTACTAACCCGACCGTTTTTCAAAAAAAATCGGGTTTGTCCACTCCATCGACCCTGGCCCAATTGTAACCATTTCCCGACAACTTTCCCTCACTTTTCAGTATTTTAATCCAGCTTAAAGGTCATTCTTTTCCGGATTGAACCTTAGATATGGGGTTGGCTCTGATACCCGCTGTTAGAGTATAAGCCCTAAGTTTGATCTTTTGATTGGAGATCTACCACCCGTGGATCCTTTGATTGGGGATTAGCTACCAACTCCGAAGATAACTTTATTAATTTGATACATCAACCCTATTACAATGCTTCGTTTAAATAGAAAACTCGTACTAAAGATAAACTTCAACTATTAAAGATAAACTTCGACGAAACTAGGGTACTTCTAATAACAAAATCTTGATTAATAGGAGTCCTAACATTTAGGGCTTGGTGAGGATGAAAGGGGCTGGGGGTTTGGGGTTTCTTTAAACGAGGGGGTGGCCGATGGCGTGAGGGAGAAGGGGGGCTGAAC
This sequence comes from Chamaelirium japonicum, assembly GCA_947650365.1. Taxonomy (NCBI): domain Eukaryota; kingdom Viridiplantae; phylum Streptophyta; class Magnoliopsida; order Liliales; family Melanthiaceae; genus Chamaelirium; species Chamaelirium japonicum. The sequence continues at coordinate 1,756,399 of CANTAL010000028.1, forward strand.
CCTAGGCTAGGGCCAGGTTTAGGGGTGAGAGGGGGGGGGGAGTACGTTCATTAATGCTGTGAGGAGATGGGGGAGGTGGAGTGCAGATTGGGTAAGAGGGAAGGAGGGATTTGGGGTTGTAGATTATACGGGAGAGGGATCAGAGAGAGGGAGAGGGTTGAGTGGGGATGCTCTATTCGCACCCATGGGATTAGTATTGGCACCCGGATCTGTCTTGGCCCCCAACCCATTTCAGAATTCTAGCCTTGGCACTCTTAAAAAGCCCAAAATGCCCCTTGTAAACCCCTCCTTCTCCTTCCTCCTCTTCCTCCCCCCCCCCCCCCCCCCTTTCGACCCCTCTGTCATCTTCCTTCCTCCTCCCCTTTCACCCTTCTTCTTCCTTCTCCTCCTTCCTCGCATCGGAGCCCTAAGTTGTTGGCCTCCCTCATCTCCTCCTCCTTCTTCTTCCTCCATCCTCCCCATGTCAGAACCCTAATATGTTTTCCCTCCTCCTTCTTTCTCCTCTTCCCTCCTTCCTCCTCTTCCCTCCTTCCTCTTCCTCCATCTTCCCGCCTGGACCCTAATTTGTTGCCTGCAACAGATTAAGGTTCCAGTGCAGAGAGTATGGAGGAAGAAAGAGGAGGAGGAGAAAAGAATGAAGGGGGAGGACGATGGAGGTGTCATCGAAAAATGAGGCAGGGCTAGCGGTCGAGGAAAAGGACGTACGATGGGATCGACAACAATGGCGACCGGCTGAAGGTTGGGGATGAGGGTAAATAAGGGGAAAAAAATAAAATAAAAGATCCGGGTGCCAACACTAATTCCATGGGTGCGAATAGAGCATCCCGGTTTAGTGGAGATGGGGAAAGGGGGGGCCGAGAGGTTGGCTCTAGGGTGGGTAGTAGGGTTGGTTGAGAAGGGTCATTGGAGTTGTTTTGGGGTGTACAGGGGTTGGGTTGAATGGGAATTTTTTTTTTTTAGTGGTGTGTTGGGGTTTGAGTTAGATGTGTATGGGTCTTGAGTGGGATTTGACTTGGTAGGATTTCGGTGTGTCGGATCGAAATACGATGGCCATGGAAAAATAAAAAGAGAAGTTTGAGCCCGAGGAGTCGGTCCACGATTTTGGAAACCAAGGCGACCCGATCGAGTCGGATCGATAAGTCGGGGAAGCCATCGGCCTTTTATCAAAGAGTTGTTTGGGCCTCGCAACTTGCGTCATTTGGCGATGGATCGCTACAGGAGCACACCTAGATCGCAACATACATACAAATAATTAATCTATATAATAAGCTACAATTTTGTGGGGGGTACACAGGACGATCCTGATGAGTTTGAGAGTAGGATGAAAAAGGGGGGTTAGTATGAGTGTGATTCACTTGGGGAGGAGAATGACTGAGATCAAATGGAGTTGAGATGGAGGGATGCTATCGAGGGGATGAGGAAATAGACCAGGAAAAGGTCAAATTGTAAAAAAAAATAATTTAGGATGCAATATGGGGCTTTAATGTAAAAAAATAGCGACACACATGGTATTGCCATGATTGTTCACACGTTGTTCACTCATTGCTTGGAACGTTTTTGTGCTGGCAGGTCCTCATTGCTTGGAAAGTTTTTGTGAGTTGGATATCTAGCATTTCCCTTTTGCTACCTGAATGATCTGCTGCACTTATATATCGCCCAATCGTGATCCGCCACGTTCCTATCTAGCATTTCCCTTCTGCTACCCGAATGATTTGCTGCACTTGCATAACGCCCAATCGTGATCCACCACGCTGTCCACAAGAAAATACATAATGGGCAAGTACAGTCTGGCAACAAATATAGTTCTCATTATGCCCCTTCTTTTGGATGATGTGGTAGACCACAATTGGACCGCAAGCACGTGCAGCAAATAAATTGGGTAGCAAAAAAATTCTCATTTAATGTTTTTTTTTGGTAGGAACTTGTCGTTTAATGTTGTACCAAGTAAAACTATTTAAATAAACTGAGGTACAATCTCAGGGACAATTACTCTCATGGTTTGGAGTGAGATCCAAGGCTCAGTGTATCAGCATTCACACCATTGTGGATTGTCCCACATGTTATGGGTAACTCGTTACCTGACCATCAAGAAATTGGTGTCCACGAGATGGCAGAGGGGACTTTAGTTCGGAATCATATGTTGAAATTGTTTGGATATGTGAATGAACTTGGTTCTTTCGATGTCATCTTGGATGCAAAGGTCCAGACTGACATTTTCCTTGCGTCTCTGTCAGGAACATTTGAGGGCTTCGTTACCAACTTTAACCTTAACCGGTTGGAGATGACTAACGCAGAGCTCCTAGCGGCGCTCCAAGCGGCAGAGGAAGGGATGAAGGCAGGAGCCCAATCCCTGAATGTAGAGTGGAAGTCTTCTTTGAAAGCCCAAGGCAAGTTTCAGAAAAGAAAGTCTAAGAAGCCCGTGAAGATGAGCTAGGTGTAGTTGCAGGTTCCTAAGCAGGATGGTTCGGCAAAGCCCAAAGAAAAATATTTTCGATACGGCAAGAATGTGCACTAGAAGGGTGACTGCCGCACGGCTCCCAAGAAGGCTGAGACATGTATTTCTCAAATCCATATAGTGGAATCCCTTGTAGCATCCAGTTGTTCTCCAGTCTCATGGATTGTGGATTCTGGTTCCACTAACCATGCTTACAATAATTTGCAGGGGTTCAAGAAGACAAGAAAATTGGGTGATGGGAAGATCATCCTGAGCATAGGAACTGAGGCCGTGGTAGAGGCTGAAGCAGTTGGAGATGTCGTCTTGTAGTTTCTTGATGGAAAAAGTTTATTACTTAGAGACATACTTTATGTACCGTCCTTGAGACGAAACTTAATTTCTATTTTCTTATTGAATAATGAAAGTTTTTCAGTTTTATTTGATGCTTCTAGTGTGTCAATTAAATTGAATGGTTCCTTTGTTTGTAAGGGAAAGACACAGAATGGTTTCTATATAATTAACTCCAATCATAAGCAGGATATCATAACTGAAGCCTGTGTGGTTAATTCATCTAAAAGGAAAAATCTCTCAGATAATCCAATACTCCTTTGGCATCTAAGGCTTGGACACATAGCCTCAGATAGGATTCACAGGTTGGTTAAAGTAGGACTTTTAAGTTTATATGTTTCAAAGAGCCTACTAACGTGTGAGTCTTGCCTGGAAGGCAAGATGACTAAAAGAACTTTCCAAGCCAAAGGTAGCAGATCTCAGGAGATATTAGAGTTAGTACATACTGATGTATGTGGGCCCATAAGTGTCCGTGCCATAGGAGGCTTCGAGTATTTCATCACCTTCACGGATGATCACTCAAGGTTTGGATACATATACCTAATGCGACGGAAGTCTGAATCCTTTGATAAGTTCAAGGAGTTCAGAGCTCAAGTAGAAAACAGATGGATAAGAGTATCAAGTCTCTTCGATCGGATCGAGGAGGCGAATACCTATCGAATGAATTTAGTGGGTACCTACGTGAGCATGTGATTGTATCCCAGTTGACTGCACCATGGACACCACAACAAAATGGTGTATCTGAGAGGAGAAACCAAACTTTGTTAGACATGGTTCGGACTATGATGAGTTATGCAATATTGTCACCTAGTTTTTGGGGATATGACCTAGAGACGATAGTATATACCTTGAACTTTGTTCCATCAAAGTCAGTAACTCTAACTCCTTGGGAGATGTGGTTGAAGCGAAAGCCAAGCCTACAGCACTTTAGGATTTGGGATTGTCCAACACATGTGCAGAAGGACAAGCGAGATAAAATGGAGTCAAAGACTAAGGTATGTCTATTCGTTGGGTATCCAAAAGGGACAAAATATAGTTTATTTTATGATCCTGAGGATAGAAAGGTTATCGTCTCAATGAATACTGTATTCCTGGAGCAGGATTATTTAATAGACCATAAGCTCACTAGTAAAGTAGTTCTTGAAGAATTGCTTGGTACTGATGGAAGTACGCAGACAGAAATCGTAGTGGAAGCCGATACTACCAAGATAAACGATACTGTAGAATCGACTCCTATGAAACCACCACAGGCTCATCGCAGTAGGAGGATCACAAGAGCTCTTGATAGATACATTGGAGAAGCCTTCTTAGTAGATCCAGAGTTTTAGGAGAATGATCCTCTGAACTATGACAAAGCGATGGTATCCTCTGACCATGCCGCATGGCAGAAAGCTATGGAAGTAGAACTGATATCGATGTCCCAAAACTCGGTCTGGACACTTGTAACACTGCTTCACAACATTAAACATATTAGGTGTAAGTGGTGTTAGAATTGGTGAGGTCTATAGCTCGTAAAAACCTATAGTTTAGCTATGTATGGTTGATAGTATAAGATTGCATCTAGGTACGTACCTTAGTACGTGTTCTGATTACAGAACAGAGAGCCATGGCTACATGGTAATCCTCTTGAGTGGGAGACTCAAGGGACTGGTCCCATGTAACCTAAATACGTTCGCAGCTCTGATTAGGGTTGGTCGCCCTATCAGGTTAAGCTGTTGGGATGACAGAGCGTGGGTGTCTCCACCACGATCATTACCAGGCACAGTGTCTGTGGCCGAACGGAACCAACACGGTGCACATATCGGTGAGCAGACACCGGTGCACTAAACCGTGTTTTTGCTTAGGGTAAAACGGTCCTAAACCCTGAGGAGCCATGTCTGGTGGACTAACCAGTTGTGTGGTGCTTTGGCGCACCAATGTGTGAGGATCCGGATGCAGTGATCCAAAACCACGGTGTACTGGGTTACCCGGCTGGCGTTGCATCAGCATGTCACTCCTGCAGGCTATCCACACCCCTAACGGGGGGTGCGTTCCTTGGTCTGACCTACGTCGTATTAAACCCTGGCCAGGTGGTCATCAGTTCGACTGGTGATGGATCCGGTTACTCGGCAGAGTTATCGGAGGTACGATGTACGTGGTCAACCTGGAAGGAACCGAGTCATATGAGCACTCGAGTCTGACGGTATTCTCCACCGCTCGAGTTGCGTCATGGCACCAGTGGAGGGACAACGAGTTTACCATACTAAGCGGAGAGCAGGGGTATGTGGGAGAACATAGTAAGTCCGGGGGGATTGGAGTGCAGCCTGCGTCGCACTCTGGGTGGCTACGCAGGTTAACTTGGACTCAGAGGATCGATGGTACACTCGGGTAGTGTGTCGATCGAGTCTGAGTTGGAAGCCATGAACCCTGGTCCCTGAAGGTTCCACCTTATCGACATTATGTACGGTTCTTATACTATCTCCTCGAAACACAGAACGTAGTTAGAGGAAGCGAGAAGTCCAAGCATACGCTCCGTGAGTGCTTCGCACTAGTGCACGGTAGATGCGTAGCTACGTATGTGCACTAAGGGGAAACCCTAGGTTAGTGCAGAGACGCATGTAGCAATTCCTTGCCATAAGTGGACTTTGCCACATGGGTGCGATGCACCGGGACATGTTGCGAGTTGACTAGTTGACTTCACTAGGGGCACCCTACGGGAACCTCAGAGAATAGTGAAATCACTGGTGCACTTCACTTATGTGTGCCTTGTAAAGTCTCGTACACGAGGAACGGTCAACTAGTGGCATAAGGGCGTTTTGGTCATACCATGCGCCACTATGCACTAAGGGGGCCGGCCCTAAGTGTTGAGAGACTGGTCAAGGCCGGCCCCATTAGTTTCGGGAGGTTGTTGCCTCCGATGAAGGGGCCGGTTATGAGGCGCAGAAAACGGGCTGGTTTTGACCGTTTTCGAAAACAAGGAAAGGATAGAGATAAAGAAGAGATATATAGGGATAAGGTTTGAATCAATCATCCTTATCCATACTGTCCTTATCCATATGGATAGGCCGGCTATATATATGAGAAGGAGAGAGAGGGTGCACGAAATTAGTAGCATGGGCAATCCCTAGGGCCGGCCATGCAAGCCATGGGGAAACCGAAGCCCCTCTTCTCTCTTCGCATCTCCTCTCTCGTCTCTCTCTCCCTCGCTTGCGCCATTGGATGGCGACTCGTCTTCCTCACATGGTGTTTTCGTAGAAGGAGAAGGCTCGTCGTATGGAGGCACTCAGAGATCCATCGACGAGGTGCCATGCATCGTGTGAGATCGGGTGAACTAGAAGGAGTCTCCCGCAACCTTTTGCTGTCCAGAATCTGCACAGAAAATCAACGTTGTTTCTGCGACTCCGGGAGCTACAGAAGTCCAAACGACATGAAACTTGTTGGAAAAGTTGCGTCTCGAAGTTGGCTACCTGCAGTCCAAATTTCAGCCCAATCGGAGTTTGGAGCAGAAAGTTATGGCCATCGCACCGAAGCTATGTCGAGCAGATCCGTAGCCCGTCTTCATCGACAAAGAAGAAATTTGTCGCGGTGAAAGATTCCGCACGCAGGTATGACCTCTAACAAGTAGATCTAACATATATAATTAGAACATGCATTCATGCTAGTTTGTTCTTTCGCGTTAGATCATCGTTAGGGGTTCGCGTAGTTGCCATGCTAGTTTCATACACGCATATGTAGATCGTTTCGATGAAATTTTTGATATGTAACGCATACCGCCTACGGTCCTCGGACCTTCACTTTGCTTCCGCTGCGGGCCTCTACCATGGATTTGTTTCCAACAATTGGTATCAGAGCCCGCTAGTGGTGTGTGTTTCATGTTTTTCATGAAACCGTCATGTGCGCTTGAATAGTATGTGCCGCCATCGGGGTTCTACGAGTAGATCATGCATAGTATATTTTTTTGTGTGTTCTATGAATCGTTCTTGCAGGGCGCCGCTTCTAAAATTATTCTGGATATGTGATTGCTTGCTACCGGGGGTCGGACCCCGTGTTAGCGATTTTGTCTGGATGTTTTTTCTTCTGTGTGTGGATAGATTTTAGAGCCATAGTCGGGCAAGAGGTGAAGATTTACCACCCTTGATTCCCAGGCTTTTAGCTAGGTTTGTTTTCTTTTTTGTTCTAGGAAATTGTGTACGAGCGAGCACTTGCTCGAAGCGTACTAGATCTTTTCCGGTTACAGATTGAAGAGGAGGACCTACCGTGAAGATCCACCACCGGGAGGACGAGCGGAACCTTGGAGGACGATGGCGATCCGGCGAAGCGTACACGATGACGGCAAAGGGCAGAAAGCGTCAGGAGATCGTATACAAAGGCTTGCACCGGATCGAGGAGCCTTGCGAAGGAGACAGAGAGCATGCGCTGTGCCAGTCAGGTTCAGGGGTCGGACCCTGAACTTGATTTAGTTGTGTGCTTGTTTCTTTCAGTAGTTCTTTATATTTCTGTAGAGAACCCCGATGCGGTAATTTGATTATCTGTGTTAGAGGGATGCCCTTTCCCCTCGGGTTCTAGCGACCTTATTAGGATAGGATTCCACTAGTGACGCCTATTATTTAATTGACCCTTGATGATAGCATGAATTCCTCACATTTGGTTATGCCCCCATTAGGTCAACACCCGATTAGTCGGGTGTGCCTATTTGGCAAGCATCGAAACCTAGAATGAGTTGGAATTCTGCTATGACATCATTCGTCAAATTTATAAGTGAGGCGCCATGGTAGTGGAAGACCTTTCCTTTCAGTCTGACCTTAGGTTAGGCTCCAGGGCATTAGTGTGATAGCCAAGTTTGCGAAGCATCTATGTTCTTGGGATATGTAATGTGACCCTTGGGTGGAGAAATCCACTTGAGGCAGGGACTATGATATTCCGAGATCGATTAATGCTTCACGAAAGGCTTGAAACGCTAGTGGGAGCACGGTATGACCAGGGTCTAGTGTATAGGTTGTCGTGACCTTAGTATACACTCATACTTGTATTAAATAACCCTCAAATTTAATAAGGGATGCAAGAGAGGACTTTTAGAGATCCTCTGGCCTCCACGGCCAATCACTTCGTGCTCGGGTGGGAGGGCATAACTCAACAACCCCCTCGGGTGAGAGCTGTGTTTTTCCATGCCAAGCTACTTAGTGATCTCCCTCGGGATATGGCGATTACGGCGCCAAGGGTTCAGGCTTTTACTCACCCTCGTGGGGGCCGTTAGAACTTCCGTTCTGTAATTGCCTAGGCTCGTGGTTAAGCATCCGAAGTACACGTGAGGTATTCGTTGCGAAGACAATGGTGATCACGTGGTACTGGCCAAAAGATAACCATGGTTCATCAAAGCCCTTAGTTGGCAGATTTGGATAGGGTCAAGGGAAAGACCTGTGTAAGCGGATGACCTGCACACTGCCCCCTCGGACAGGTGCAGCCTATTCCGAGATCTTACATACATGGTTAAATTAATCCATAGAGGTGTCTTCGCTGTGAGGGTAGTGCTGACATTTGGATATAATTAGCTTATTTTCAAAATCCATAAAATAAGTTTTCCTGCATTCATTTTCATTCAACCAAATAGTTCCCCTATCCGCTATCCCATAAGAGAACCAGTTATCGGGTCTCTAGCTACGTAGAGCGGAAGCGCTATCTTTAGCTTATGCTTAGGGTAGTAAACGTACATTGGCATCCAATCTAAATATCCCTGTACTAGACCTAACGGGTCCAGATATCACTAGGGCACTAACTAGGGCATATGACGACTAGCAAGAGTCTAAGGAGATGTGCAAGCGCTATGTTATAGCAGACTTGCGGACAACTATTTAGAAGCGAGTCAGAGATATGCCGGGTCTTCTCTAATAAAGTTTTACTTGCATAAGATGTCTGCTAGGCGAAGTCGGTAGACTCATCGCTTATCCACCAAGATACTTGTCGGTACCGAGATGTCTGAGGGTATGTTTGTTCGGGAATACATACTTGAGTTCCCGATCAAACTAGATTTCAAAGACATTATACCAGATGACGAGGTGGTGGAAGACGTCTGTCTTGCATCCTTGTCTGGAACCTCGAAGGCGTTGTCAGAGACTTTAGCTTTAACAAGCTAGAGATGACAAACGCAGAACTTCTAAGGAGATTTCTAAGAGACAAAGGATGGGATCAAGATTAAAGGCAAAGCCTTTAGTGCTTAACCTAGGTCTTCTTTAGAAGAACCTAAGGGAGTAACTTATAAGAGATCGAAAACTATTCTAGTGCAGAAACTAGTGTGGACTCCTAAGTCTGGTAACGCTAAGGACGGAAGTGTTTCCGCTTTGGCGAGTGTAGGGGGTATTTGAAGATTGAGTATGGCCTCAGGATGTTAGGATTTGAGTCGCTATCTAGTAGCAGTTCTTATGCTTCTTAGAATGTAGACTTCGGGTCTACAGAGATTCAAGGAAAGCAGAAGGCTACTTTACAGTGAAGTAATCCTAACATAGGTACTGATGTCATAAGCCGCTGTGGAAGCTGTTAGATATGATTGTCTTAGTTTTTCCGAAATACAGATTTTGTTTTTTAGAGATGTAGTTATGTTTCTTCCTTAGTAAATGAAGTTTTTTAGTTTTAGATAGCACCTTAGGTGTGTATCCTAGACTAAATTAATAGCTTCATAGTTAGAGGAATAGATCAGAAAAATCTCTTTGTATTTAATCTGAATTCGGAAATAGATTTCATGACAGCTGCAGCGTCTAATTGAAATTCATCTAAATCCTTTGGAGAAGCTATCCCATTTGTGACCCCTCTGATTTAGATATTCTTCCTCAGATAAATTCAGAGGTAAAAGAAGGCTGAGTTTCTGTTCACAGAATCATCGGAGATCCTTCTAACCTATGAGTATAATCTGGAAGGCAGAATAACTAAAAGGGCCATGAAGGTATGGGAGTTAGTTAATTTTGACGTCTATGGTTCCAAGAGCATCCAGACGATAGGAGTCTCTTCGACTTATCGAGGAAACAAGAACCTATCGGATGGGTTCCATAGGATCCTGATGGAGCATGGGATTAGCTCCCAGTTAAATGCTCCAAGGATGACACGTCAGAATAAAGTCTCCGAGAGAAGGAATCGGACCCTGTTTGACATGGTCCGTAGTCTGATAAATATTGCCAAATATACTACCCACCCTTTGGTGGGGTTGTACCTTAAAACAGTAGCTTATATCTGAAACTCTCTCTCATCTAGATCAGTGCCTCAGACCTATAGAGAGCTATGGTCTAAGCGAAAGCTGACACTATAGAGTCTCGAGATATAGGGTTGTCCTGCACTTGTGCAAAAGGACAAGAGGGATGAGATAGAGATGTAGTTCCAGGTATATCTATTTGTAGGTTACCCTTAGGAGGCATAAGGTGGACTGTTCTATGATCTTGAGGTTTGGAAGGTAATCGTTTCTACGAATACCATCTACCTAGACCAGGATTATATTATAGACCATAAGTTTACCGGTAAGGTAGTTCTGGGTGAACTACTGGGTACTGGTAGAGAGTGCGCATCTGAAAACGTAGTGGGAGTAGATGATACAAGAAACTAGTATACCAGGTACTGTAGAAACAATTCACTTTTGTACCACCACCACTTCGTCGTTGTGGGACCATCAGAGCTCCTGAAAGATGCTATGGAGAAACTTTGATAGTTAATCTAGAGTTTCAGGAGGATGATCCCTAGAGCTACGAAGAAGTAGTGGGAGCTTCCTTTGTACCACCACCACCTCGTCGATGTGGGACTATCAGAGCTCCTGAAAGATACTATGGAGAAACTTTGATAGTTAATCCAGAGTTTCAGGAGGATGATCCCTAGAGCTACGAAGAAGTAGTGGGAGCTTCCGACAGCTCTGACTGACAAAAGACCATGGAGGCAAATTTGCATCAATGTCCCTTGGAATAGTCTTGACACTTATAGCACTATCACCCTTCAGGGTGTAGAAGGTGCATTAGAAGAGCACCCGATTAAGACTTAAGTAGCTAGATTAGTTACCAAAGGAGAAGGGATTGACTATGTCAAAACCATCTCACTGGTAGCTATGCCTAAGTCTATAACGGATCCTCTTAATCCATCACAGCCCATTATAGTTGGGAGATCTGGTTGATGGATGTCAAGACAGTTATTCCCTAACGGGAATTTGGAAAGGACATATGGATGATATCGCCCCAGGCTTTGTGTCAGTAGGTCAGGAACATATATGATGTAAGTTGCAAAGGTCCATTTATGGACTGCTGCAAGCATCCAAGTTGGAATATCTATTTTGATCAAGGAAATCCGCTCACACGGATTTGATCAGAATGATAATAAACCAAGTAGGTACAAGAAAGGTGAAAAAGCTACAAGGGTGTACGTAGTACTTTACGATTAACGATATCCTACTGATTGAAAATGACGTAAGAATATTGTTTACGGTAAAGGTTTGTAGTCATCACAATTCGATGTGAAAGACCCTAGTGAGGCGAGTTATGCTTTGGGAATCAAGGTAACTCTTGATAACCAGAGCAAGGTTCTCTTGCTGTCACAGGCTACGCATGAAGATAAGATTCTAGCCAGATTCGTTTTACGAGGCTAGATATCTATTGCGCAGCAGGAATGATGGGTCGGTTTCAGTTGAACCCGGGTCCAGATCTCTGGACCGATGTGAAGGGTATACTCAGAAATCCTCATTAAGTAAGGATTGTGAGTTAGCTTGCACTTCACAGATTCTGATATCGATTGGACACACAGGATCTGACTTTGGTGTCAGATGTGCATTCCAGAAAATCGATTTCAGGGATTATTTCTATCTTGGGATTAGAAGCGGTAGATGGTAGAGTGTGAAGCAAGAGTGCATCACAGACTCTACCACAGAGGCTTAGCACGTTGTTGCGTGCTAGGTAATATATCAGGTGGTAAGGCTTAGGAAGTTCTTAGAGAACTTGGGACGCGTACCAGAAGCTCAGTTATCTGTTGTTTCAACAGAAGAGCGGTAAGCAAGGTCCAAGGAGACTAGGCACCACCGTGAGGGGAAACCCATCAAGTACAAACTTCACTTGATCTGACAGTTATAGGAGGAAATGCAAGTAGCGGTACTGAGGTGGAATCTACAGACAATGTTGCCAATTCCATTAGGGAATTCCTGCAAAGGCTTTTGGGTAGCATGTAGAAGCTGCAGAGCTCAACACCGTTATTCCTCGTTAGACCTAGTGGGAGATTGTTAGAATTGGTGAGGTCTATAGCTCGTAAAAACCTATAGTTTAGCTATGTATGGTTGATAGTATAAGATTGCATCTATGTACGTACCTTAGTACGTGTTCTGATTACAGAACAGAGAGCCATGGCTACATGGTAATCCTCTTGAGTGGGAGACTCAAGGGACTGGTCCCATGTAACCTAAATACGTTCGCAGCTCTGATTAGGGTTGGTCACCCTATCAGGTTAAGCTGTTGGGATGACAGAGCGTGGGTGTCTCCACCACGGTCATTACCAGGCACAGTGTCTGTGGCCGAACGGAACCAACACGGTGCACATATCGGTGAGCAGACACCAGTGCACTAAACCGTGTTTCTGCTTAGGGTAAAACGGTCCTAAACCCTGAGGAGCCATGTCTGGTGGACTAACCAGTTGTGTGGTGCTTTGGCGTACCAATGTGTGAGGATCCGGATGCAGTGATCCAAAACCACGGTGTACTGGGTTACCCGGCTGGCGTTGCATCAGCATGTCACTCCTGCAGGCTATCCACACCCCTAACGGGGGGTGCGTTCCTTGGTCTGACCTACGTTGTATTAAACCCTGGCCAGGTGGTCATCAGTTCGACTGGTGGCGGATCCGGTTACTCGGCAGAGTTATCGGAGGTACGATGTACGTGGTCAACCTGGAAGGAACCGAGTCATATGAGCACTCGAGTCTGACGGTATTCTCCACCGCTCGAGTTGCGTCATGGCACCAGTGGAGGGACAACGAGTTTACCATACTAAGCGGAGAGCAGGGGTATGTGGGAGAACATAGTAAGTCCGGGGGGATTGGAGTGCAGCCTGCGTCGCACTCTGGGTGGCTACGCAGGTTAACTCGGACTCAGAGGATCGATGGTACACTCGGGTAGTGTGTCGATCGAGTCTGAGTTGGAAGCCATGAACCCTGGTCCCTGAAGGTTCCACCTTATCGACATTATGTACGGTTCTTATACTATCTCCTCGAAACACAGAACGTAGTTAGAGGAAGCGAGAAGTCCAAGCATACGCTCCGTGAGTGCTTCGCACTAGTGCACGGTAGATGCGTAGCTACGTGTGTGCACTAAGGGGAAACCCTAGGTTAGTGCAGAGACGCATGTAGCAATTCCTTGCCATAAGTGGACTTTGCCACATGGGTGCGATGCACCGGGACATGTTGCGAGTTGACTAGTTGACTTCACTAGGGGCACCCTACGGGAACCTCAGAGAATAGTGAAATCACTGGTGCACTTCACTTATGTGTGCCTTGTAAAGTCTCGTACACGAGGAATGGTCAACTAGTGGCATAAGGGCGTTTTGGTCATACCATGCGCCACTATGCACTAAGGGGGCCGGCCCTAAGTGTTGAGAGACTGGTCAAGGCCGGCCCCATTAGTTTCGGGAGGTTGTTGCCTCCGATGAAGGGGCCGGTTATGAGGCGCAGAAAACGGGCTGGTTTTGACCGTTTTCGAAAACAAGGAAAGGATAGAGATAAAGAAGAGATATATAGGGATAAGGTTTGAATCAATCATCCTTATCCATACTGTCCTTATCCATATGGATAGGCCGGCTATATATATTAGAAGGAGAGAGAGGGTGCACGAAATTAGTAGCATGGGCAATCCCTAGGGCCGGCCATGCAAGCCATGGGGAAACCGAAGCCCCTCTTCTCTCTTCGCATCTCCTCTCTCGTCTCTCTCTCCCTCGCTTGCGCCATTGGATGGCGACTCGTCTTCCTCACATGGTGTTTTCGTAGAAGGAGAAGGCTCGTCGTATGGAGGCACTCAGAGATCCATCGACGAGGTGCCATGCATCGTGTGAGATCGGGTGAACTAGAAGGAGTCTCCCGCAACCTTTTGCTGTCCAGAATCTGCACAGAAAATCAACGTTGTTTCTGCGATTCCGGGAGCTACAGAAGTCCAAACGACATGAAACTTGTTGAAAAAGTTGCGTATCGAAGTTGGCTACCTGCAGTCCAAATTTCAGCCCAATCGGAGTTTGGAGCAAAAAGTTATGGCCGTCGCACCGAAGCTATGTCGAGCAGATCCGTAGCCCGTCTTCATCGACAAAGAAGAAATTTGTCGCGGTGAAAGATTCCGCACGCAGGTATGACCTCTAACAAGTAGATCTAACATAATTAGAACATGCATTCATGCTAGTTTGTTCTTTCGCGTTAGATCATCGTTAGGGGTTCGCGTAGTTGCCATGCTAGTTTCATACACGCATATGTAGATCGTTTCGATGAAATTTTTGATATGTAACGCACACCGCCTACGGTCCTCGGACCTTCACTTTGCTTCCGCTGCGGGCCTCTACCCTGGATTTATTTCCAACAAGTGGGTGTACAAAGAAAAAGAGGTCCGGATGGTACCGTTGAGACTTACAAAGCTAGACTAGTCGCTAAAAGTTATACCCAGCGAGAAGGGATCAACTATAACGAAACCTTTTCACCAGTGGCTATGCTTAAGTCTATTCGGATCCTCTTGTCCATTGTAGCCCTTTATGATTGGAAGATCTGGCAAATGGAAGTCAAGACCGTATTCCTCAATGAGGATTTAGAAGAAGACATCTATATGTCTCAGCCTTCAGGCTTTGTCGCAAAAGGTCAGGAAAGTCTGGTGTGCAAGTTGCAAAGGTCCATTTTTGGACTGAAGCAAGCATCCAGAAGTTGGAACATGCGTTTTGATCAGGCTATCCAGTCTTATGGATTTGAACAGAACGTGAATGAACCATGTGTTTATAAGAGAAGCAATAAGACTGCAGTAGTTTTTCTAATACTTTACGTAGACGATATCTTGCTCATTGAAAATGATGTTGGAACGTTGTCTACAGTGAATATATGGTTATCCTCTCAATTTGACATAAAAGACCTGGGTGAAGCAAGTTATGCTCTGGGGATCAAGGTAATTAGAGATCTCCAGAATAAGACTCTCTCGCTGTCACAGTCAGCCTAAATAGATACTATCTTGGTCAGATTCAGTATGCATAACTCCAAGAAGGGACTGGTTCCATTCAGACATGGAATGAAATTGTCTAAGGATCAGGGTCCTAAGACTCCTGAGGAGAGGGCAGAGATGCAGAACATACCTTAAGCTTCGGTTGTAGGAAGTTTGATATATACTATGCAGTGCACGAGACCAGATATATGCTATATAGTAGGCATGATGGGCAGGTATCAGTCAAATCCGGGTCCAGGGCACTGGACTGCTGTGAAAAGTATACTCAAGTATCTCCATAGGACGAGAGATTATGAGTTAGTTTACTCTTTATAGGAACTGATACCGATTGGATATACGGATTCTAACTTTGCAGCAGATCCGGGATCCAGGAGATCGATGTTAGGGTTTGTGTTTTTATTGGGAGGAGTTGTGAGTTGGAGGAGCGTGAAGCAGGTATGCATCGCGGATTCGATGACAGAGGCTGAGTACGTTGCGGCATGCGAAGCAACCAAGGAGGCGGTGTGGCTCAAGAAATTCCTTATGGACTTAGGATGTGTACCGGGATCTCAAGATCCTATTGTCCTTTACTGCGACAATAGTAGAGTAGTAGCACAATCCAAGGAGCCAAGATATCACCAGAAGAGTAAGCATATCGAGCGAAAATACTACATTATCCGGGACATGCAGAAGCGAGGGGAGGTTGTAGTGACTCAGGTGGCGTCTGCAGATAACATGGCGGACCCTTTCACAAAGGCGTTACCGACCAAGGCTTTTGAGAAGCACCTGGATGCCATGGGAGTTAAGACTGTTATTCCCCGCTAGGCCAAGTGGGAGATTATTGTAGCTCGTGTATCTTGAGCGTAGATTTTCTGTATTAACATTAATAAAGATGACTTTGGTTATTGCTTTAATTAGAATACTACTTTGGTATATATTAATACATATATAATAAAGGACCCTAGGGAACACAGTAGGCCACTGAGGCGCATGGTGGATCCATGCTTGGGAGACCCAGTGGGCCAGTTATGAGTAGACCTAGAACTAGGCTTTGGTGATGCCGGTCGCTTCACCAAGAATAAGTTATTGGCAGGTAGAGGATGTGGTGAAGTCTCCACCACGGGAACGTGGGATTCCTATTCACCTGACCAAGCACGATGATCGTGTTGAACAGGAACCAAGACGGTGTATAGTTCAGTGATTCAGATACTGGTGCATAAACCGTCGTACTACTATAAATAATCTGTCCTTAACCCTGAGGGACCATGTACACTGGGCCAACTAGTTGAGTGGTGCTTTGATATGCTAACGTGTGCGGACCTTCCATAGTCCAATACCACGGTATGTTGGGTTACCCGGCTGGCACTTGAGTGGAATGCAATCCCTACAGGTTATCCGACGTCCAGTGTTGGATGGGTGCATTTTGATGAGTCAATCTGTCCATACAATTAACCCAGGCCTGGTGGTTGTTAGTATGACTAACGACGTTCCGGATGCTAGGTATAGCACCGAAAGGTATGTAGTATTATAGATGACAAGTCATCAAATCCTAGTCAAATGATCGATCGGGATCTGACGGTGCTCCCTACTGCTCGAGTCGTATCATGGCACTAGTAATAGGAGGGACTAAGGATTATCAGAGTATAGTAGAGAACAGGGTTACGAGGGAGTAACATAAGTTTAGGATCACTAGAGTTCAACTCGCATCGCACTCTGGGTGGCTATATGGGTTAATCGGATTAGGACTGATTAACGAAACTTTCGGTGTGTCACCGGAACAGTTAATCAGGGATCCGGTTGGAGCTAGAGATCCTGAACCCTAAAGGTTTCACCCTGTCGTTGCGTATAGGAATTGTTCCCCGACCTGGTTGGATACATTGGATGCAAAGTAGCGTGATGGAGCACAAGCCCGGAGCCTAAGAACCTAATTCACATGTGTTAGGGGCCATAGGGGTATTTTGATAAATATTGAAATATGGCTTAGAATATATTGAATATGGATCTTAAAATGAGCGGAATAATTCCGGGAGCTCATAGGCGCTGACAGAACTCCATTCCGAGTAGCGCACCTCACTTAATCTCTCTCACAGTGTTTCACTTTTCGTGAAGGGCATTTTCGTCCAGGCTTCACGATAGGCATGTGGAAACCCTAAACCCCCCCCCCCCCCCCCTCATCCTAATCCACTAGGGGCCGCCCCTAGCTTGCTTAAAGTAGTAGGGGGCCGGCCCTATGCTCTCCCCTTTCCAAAAAACCCGACCCCCTCTCCCTCTCTCCCTCTTTGTGGTTTCAGCCAAGGAAGAAAGAGGAAGAAGAAGGAAGATGAAGGAGGAAGGGAGGAGAAGGAAGAAGAGAGAAAGAGAAGGAAGAGATCTCGTGGTTTACCGTCGTCTTCGCAATGAATTCGTCCGTCGGCTCGTAGTCCTTGCACTCAGAGATAGGACTTCATGGATTCCTCCATTCGCAAAGGACAATATGCCATCCGACAGCTTCCATTGTGATTCACATGCGGTTCATCATCGTTTCATTCTCTTCGGATCATAGATCCACAAGGTATAATGATTCTAAACACCTAACTAGATATATGCATGCTTCTGTAGATCGTAGTATGCCTCTAGGGTGTCTGCACATATGCTAAGATCATAGATTTGCATGTAAACTGTTTTATAGAATTAATTGTAATGAAACATACACCGTAAGATCTTCAGATCTATCTTTTGCTTCCGCTGCGACTCTGATAATAGGATTTAATTCCAACATGATGCGCCACGCTTCGGGGTGCCCATTCCAGACTTAGCTTTTCAGGCGAAATTCGACCGGTTTTTGGTGTGCCACGCTTCGGGGTGCGCCTTCCAAACTTAGTTTTTTGGATGAATTTCAGCCGGTCTTCGGTGCGCCATGCTTCAGGGTGCGTGTTCCATACTTAGTTTTTTGGGCAATTTTTGATCGGTCTTCAGTGCGCCACGCTTTGGGGTGCGCATTCCAGACTTAGTTTTGTGGGTGAATTTCGGTCGGTCTTCAGTGTGCAACGGTTTGGGGTGCGTACGTGTTCTAGACATAGTTTTTCGGCCGAATTTTGACCGGTCTTTCGTGCGCCACGCTTTGGGGTGCGCGTTCCAAACTTAGTTTCTCGAGCGAATTTCGGTCGGTCTTTCGGTGCGCCATGCTTCGGGGTGCGCGTTCCAGACTTAGTTTTTTCAGGCGAATTTCGGCCGGTCTTCGGGGCGCCATGCTTCAGGGTGCGCGTTCCAGACTTAGTTTTTTGGACAAATTTCGGTAGGTCTTTGGTGCATCACGCTTCGGGGTACGCATTCCAGATTTAATTTTTTGGGAGAATTTTGGCCGATCTTCGGTGAGCCACGCTTCGGGGTATCCGTTCTGGACATAGTTTTTTGGGTGAATTTTGGTCAGTCTTCGGTGCGCCACACTTCGGGGTGTACATTCCATACTTAGTTTTTTGTACGAATTTTCGGCCTGTCTTGGGTGCGCCATGCTTCAGGCTGTGCATTCCAGACTTAAGTTTTTGTGCAAATTTCGATCAGTCTTCGGTGCACCCCGCTTCGGAGTGCGTGTTCCATACTTAGTTTTTTGGGTAATTTTCGGTCGGTCTTCGGTGCGCCACGCTTCGGGGTGCGCATTCCAGACATAGTTTTTCAGGTGAATTTCGGCCGATCTTCGATGCGCCACACGTCGGGGTGCGCGTTCCAGACTTAGTTTTTCGGGCAAATTTCGGTTGGTCTTTGGTGCACCACGTTATGGAGTGCGCATTTCAGACTTAGTTTTTTGCGCAAATTTCGGATGGTCTTCGGTGCACCATGCTTCGGGGTGGGCGTTCCAGATTTAGTTTTTTTGCGAATTTCAGCTGGTCTGCAGTGCGCCAGGTTTCGGGGTGCGCGTTCTAGACTTAGTTTTTCGGGCAAAGTTCGATCGGTCTTCGGTGCGCCACGCTTCGGGGCGCGTTCTAGCCTTAGTTTTTCGGGAGAATTTCGACCGGTCTTAGGTACGCCATGCTTCGGGGTGCGTATTTCAGACTTAGTTTTTCGGATGAATTTCAGCCGGTCTTCGATGTGCCATGCTTCGGGGTGCACGTTCCAGATTTAGTTTTTCGAGCGAATTTCGGTCGGTCTTTGTTGCGTCATGCTTTGGGGTGCGCATTCCAGACTTATTTTTTTTGGCGAATCTCGGCCAATCTTTAGTACGCCACGCTTCAGGGTGCGTGTTCCAGACTTAGTTTTTCGAGCGAATTTCAGTCGATATTTGGTGCGCCACGCTTCGGGGTGTGTATTCTAGACTTTGCTTTTCAGACGAATTTCAGTCGGTCTTTCGTGCGCCATGCTTCGGGGTGCGCTTTCCAGACTTAGTTTTTCGGGTGAATTTTGGTCGATTTTTGGTGCGCCACGCTTCGGGGTCCGCGTTCCAGACATTGTTTATCACGTGAATTTCGGTCAGTCTTCGGCACACTATGCTTTGGGGTGCGTGTTCCAGACTTAGTTTTTCAGGCGAATTTTGGCTCGTCTTTGGTGTGCCACACTTCGGGGTGCGTGTTCCTGACTTAGTTTTTCGGGCAAATTTCAACCGGTCTTCGGTGCGCCATGCTTCAGGGTGTGCATTCTAGACTTAGTTTTTTGATCGAATTTTGGCTTGTCTTCGGTGCGCGATGCCTCGGGGTGCGCATTCCAGACTTAGTTTTTCGGACGAATTTCGGCCTATCTTCGGTGCGCCACGATTCGGGCTGTGCATTCCAGATTTAGTTTTTTGTGTGAATTTCACTCGGTCTTCAAAGGCCATACTTCGGGGTGCGCGTTCCAGACTTAGTTTTTCTAGTGAATTTTGGTCGATCTTCAGTGCGTCACACTTCGGGATGCGCGTTCTAGACTTAGTTTTTCGGGCGAATTTTAGTCGGTCTTTGTTGCGCCATGCTTCGAGGTGCGCATTCCACACTTAGTTTTTCAGCCAAATTTCGGCCGGTCTTCGGTGCACCATGATTCAGGGTGCGCATTCAAGACTTAGTTTTTCGGACAAATTTTGGTCGGTCTTCGGTGCGCCACACTTCGGGGTGCACATCCCAGACTTAGTTTTTCGGGCGAATTTTGGCCGGTCTTCGGTGCCCCACGCTTCGGGGTGCGCATTCCAGACTTAGTTTTTTGGGCGAATTTTGGTCGGTCTTTGGTGTGCTAGGTTCGGGGTGCGCGTTCCAGACTTAGTTTTTCGGGCAAATTTCGGTCGGTCTTTGGTGCGCTATGCTTCGGGGTGCGCGTTCCAGGCTTACTTTTTTGGGCAAATTTGGCCGGTCTCCGGTGCTCCCGCTTCGTGGTGCGTATTCCAGACTTAGTTTTTCGGGCAAGTTTCGGCCAGTGTTCGGTGTGCCACACTTCGAGGTGTGCATTCCAAACATAGTTTATCGGATGAATTCTGGCTGGTCTTCGTTGCGCCACGCTTCGGGGTGCGCATTCCAGACTTAGTTTTTCTGGTGACTTTTGGTCAGTCTTCGGTGCGCTAGGTTTCGGGGTGCGCGTTCCAGACTTAGTTTTTCGGGCGAATTTTGGTCGGTCTTCGGTGCGCCGTGCTTCGGGGTGCGCGTTCCAGGCTTAGTCTTTCGGGAAAATTTTGGTCGGTGTTCGGTGCGCCACGCTTCGTGGTGCGTATTCCAGACTTAGTTTTTCGGACGATTTCGGCCGGTGTTTGGTGCGCCACACTTCAGGGTGCACATTCCAGACATAGGTTTTCGGGCGAATTTCGACCGGTCTTCATTGTGCCACGCTTCGGGGTGTTTGTTCCAGACTTAGTTTTTCTAGCGAATTTCGATCGATCTTCGGTGCGCCATGCTTCAAGTTGCGCGTTCTAGACTTGGTTTTTCGGGTGAATTTCGGTTGGTCTTACGGTGCGCCACGCTTCGGGGTGCGCGCTCCAGACTTAGTTTTTTGGGTGAATTTCAGTCGGTCTTCGGTTCAGCACGCTTCAGGTTGCGCGTTCCAGACTTAGTTTTTCGGGCAAATTTTGGCCGGCCTTTGGTGTGCCACGCTTCGGGGTGCGCGTTCCAAACTTAGTTTGTTGGGCAAATTTTGGTCGGTCTTCGGTACGCCACGCTTCGGGGTGTGCGTTCCAGACTAAGTTTTTCAGGCAAATTTCGGTCGATCTTCGGTGCGCCAAGCTTCGGTGTGCGCATTCCAAACTTAGTTTTTCGGGAGAATTTTTGCCGGTCTTCGGTGCACCACGCTTCGGTTTGCGCATTTCAGACTTAGTTTTTCAGGTGAATTTTGGCCTGTCTTCGGTTCACCACGCTTCGGGGTACGCGTTCTAGACTTAGTTTTTCGGGCAAATTTCTATCAGTCTGCGGTGCGCCACGCTTCGTGGTGCGTGTTCCAGACTTAGTTTTTCTGATGAATTTTGGTCGTACTTCGGTGCGCCATGCTTCAGGGTGCCTATTCCAGACTTAGTTCTTCGGACGAATTTTGACCTGTCTTCAGTGCGCCACACTTCGAGGTACGTGTTCCAGACTTAGTTTTACGGGCAAATTTCGACCGGTCTTCTGTGCGCCACGCTTCGGGGTGAGCGCTCCAGACTTAATTTTTTGGGCGAATTTCGGTCTGTCTACGGTCCGCCACGCTTCATGGTGCGCATTCCAGACTTAATTCTTCGGGTGAATATCGGTCGGTCTTCGGTGCGCCACGCTTTGGGCTGCATGTTCCAGACTTAGTTTTTTGGGCGAATTTTGGCCGGTCTTCAATGCGCCATGCTTCGGGGTGCGCATTGTAGACATAGTTTTTCGGCCGAATTACCATCGGTCTTCCGTGCGCCACGCTTTGGGGTACGCATTCCAGACTTAGTTTTTCGGACAAATTTCGGTCGGTCTTCGGTACGCCATTCTTCGGGGTGCGCATTAAAGACTTAGTTTTTATGACGAATTTCAGCCAGTCTTCGGTACACCATGCTTCGGGGTGCGTGTTCCAGACTTAGTTTTTCAGGTGAATTTCGGTCGGTCTTCGATGCGTCACGCTTCGGGATGCGCATTCCAGATTTAATTTTTTGGGAGAATTTCTGTCGGTCTTCGGTGCGCCATGCTTCGGGGTGCGCATTTTAGACATAAGTTTTTGGGTAAATTTCGGCTGGTCTTCGGTGCGCCACACTTTGGGGTGCACATTCCAGACTAAGTTTTTTGTATGAATTTCGGCCTGTCTTCGGTGTGCCACGCTTCGGGCTGTGCATTCCAGACTTAGTTTTTCGTACGAATTTCGGTCGGTCTTCGATGCACCACGCCTCGGGGTGCGCATTCCAGACTTAGTTTTTTGGGTGAAGTTCAACCGGTCTTTGGTGCGCCATGCTTCAGGGTCCGCGTTACAGACTTAGCTTTTTGGGCGAATTTCGGCTGATCTTCGGTGCGCCAAGCTTCGGAGTGCGCATTCCAGACTTAGTTTTTAGGGTGAATTTTGGTTGGTCTTCGGTGCGTCACTTTTTGGGGTGCGCGTTCCAGACTTAGTTTTTCGAGCGAATTTCGGTTGATCTTCGGTACGATATGCTTCGGGGTGCGCGTTGTAGACTTAGTTTTTTGGGCGAATTTTGGCCGGTCTTCGGTGCGCCAGGTTTCAGGGTGTGCAATCCCGACTTAGTTTTTCGGGTGAAGTTCGGTCGGTCTTCGATGTGCCACGCTTCGGGGTGCGCGTTCCAGACTTACTTTTTCGGTCGAATTTCGGTCGGTCTTTAGTGCGCCACGCTTCGGGGTACGTATTATAGACATAGTTTTTCGGGTGAATTTCGGTCGCCTTCAGTGCGCCACGCTTCGGGATGTGCGTTCCAAACTTAGTTTTTCAGGCGAATTTTGGTCAGTCTCTGTTGTGCCATACTTCAGGGTGCGCGTTCCAGACTTAGTTTTTCGGACGAATTTTGATCGGTCTTCGATGCGCCATGGTTCGGGGTGCATGTTCAAGATTTAGTTTTTCGGGCGAATTTTGATCGGTCTTCGGTGCGCCACGCTTCGGGGTACGCGTTCCAGACTTAGTTTTTTAGGAGAATTTTGCTAGGTCTTCGGTGCGCCACGCTTCGGGGTGCGCGTTACAGACTAAGTTTTTTGAGCGATTTCGGTCTGTCTTCGGTGCGCCACGCTTTGGGGTGCACATTCAAGATTTAGTTTTTCAGGTGAAATTCGGCCGGTCTTTGGTGCGCCACGCTTCGAAGTGCGCATTCCAGACTTAGTTTTTCGAGCGAATTTTGGCCGGTTTTTGGTACACCATGCTTCGGGGTGAGCATTCCAGACTTAGTTTTTCAGGTGAATTTCGGTCAGTCTTCGACACGCCACGCTTCAGGGTGTGCGTTCCAGACTTAGTTTTTTGGGTGAGTTTCGGTCGGTCTTCGGTGCGCCATGTTTCGGGATGCGTGTTCCAGACTTAGTTTTTCGGGCGAATTTTGACCGGTCTTCGGTGCACCACGCTTCTGTGTGCGCGTTCCAGACTTAGTTTTTCGGGCAAATTTTGATCGGTCTTCGGTGCGCCACGCTTCGGGGTGCGCATTCTAGACTTAGTGTTTTGGGCAAATTTTGGCTGGTCTTTGGTGCGTCACGCTTTGGGGTGCGCATTCCAGACTTAGTTTTTTGGACGAATTTTGGCCTGTCTTCAGTGCGCCACGCTTCGGGCTGTGCATTCCAGACTTAGTTTTTCGTATGAATTTTGACCGGTCTTCAGTGTGCCACGCTTCGGAGTGCGCATTCCAGATTTAGTTTTTTGGGCAAATTTCAGTCGGTTTTCGGTGCGCCATACCTCGGTGTGCGTGTTCCAGACTTAGTTTTTTAGTTAATTTTCGATCAGTCTTCGTTGCGCCACGCTTCGGGGTGCGCGTTACACACTTAGTTTTTTGGCCGAATTTTGATCGGTCTTCGGTGCGCCATGCTTCGGGGTGCACGTTCAAGAATTAGTTTTTCGGGTGAATTTCGGTCGATCTTCGGTGCGCCACGCTTCGGGGTGCGCGTTCTAGACTTAGTTTTTCGGATGAATTTTGATTGGTCTTCGGTGCGCCACGCTTCGGGGTACGAGTTCCAGACTTAGTTTCTTGGGTGAATTTTGACCGGTCTTCGGTGCGCCAGGTTTCTGGGTGTGCGTTCCAGACTTATTTTTTTGGAAAAATTTTGATCGGTCTTCGGTGCGCCACGCTTCGATATGCGCATTCCAGACTTAGTTTTTCGAGTGAATTTCGATTGGTCTTCGGTACGCCATGCTTCGGGGTGCACATTCTTGACTTAGTTTTTTGATCGAATTTTGGCTTGTCTTCAGTGCGCGATGCTTCGGGGTGCGCATTCCAGACTTAGTTTTTTGGATGAATTTTGGCCGGTCTTCGATGCCCCACGCTTCGGGGTACGCGTTCCAGACTTAGTTTTTTGGGCGAATTTTGATCGGTATTCAGTGCGCTAGGTTCAGGGTGCGCGTTCCAGACTTATTTTTTCGGGCGAATTTTGGTCGGTCTTTGGTGCACCACGCTTCGGGGTGCGCATTCCAGGCTTACTTTTTTGGACGAATTTCGGCCGGTCTTTAGTACTCCCGCTTCGTCGTGCGTATTACAGACTTAGTTTTTCGGGCGAATTTCTGCCAGTGTTCGGTGTGCCACACTTCGGGGTGTGCATTCCAAACATAGTTTTTTGGGCGAATTCCGATCGGTCTTTGTTGCGCCACGCTTCGGGGTGCACATTCCAGACTTAGTTTTTCTAGCGAATTTTGGCTGGTCTTTGGTGCGCCAGGTTTCGGGGTGCGCGTTCCAGACTTAGTTTTTTGGACAAATTTCTGTCGGTCTTCGTTGTGCCACGCTTCGGGGTGCGCATTCCAGACTTAGTCTTTCAGGCGAATTTTGGTCGGTCTTCGGTGCGCCATGCTTCGTGGTGTGTATTCCAGACTTAGTTTTTCAGACGAATTTCAGCCGGTGTTTGGTGCGCCACACTTCAGGGTGCGCATTCCAGACATAGTTTTTCGGGCGAATTTCAACTGGTCTTCGTTGCGCCACGCTTCGGGGTGCGCATTCTAGACTTAGTTTTCTTGCGAATTTCGGTCGGTCTTCGGTGTGCCAAGCTTCAGGGTGCGCGTTCTAGACTTGGTTTTTTGGGCAAATTTCGACTGGTCTTACGGTGCGCCACGCTTGGGGGTGCGCGTTCCAGATTTAGTTTTTTGTGTGAATTTCGGTTGGTCTTTGGTTCAGCATGCTTCAGGGTATGCGTTCCAGACTTAGTTTTTTGGGCAAATTTTGGCCGGTCTTTGGTGCGCCACGCTTCGGGGTGTGCGTTCCAGACTTAGTTTTTTGGGCGAATTTCGGTCGGTCTTCGATACGCTATGCTTCAGGGTGCGCGTTATAAACTAAGTTTTTCAGGCAAATTTTGGTGGGTCTTCGGTGCGCCAAGCTTCGGTGTGTGCATTCCAGACTTAGTCTTTTGGGAGAATTTCTGCCGGTCTTCGATGCACCACGCTTCAGTTTGCGCATTCCAGACTTAGTTTTTCGGGCAAATTTCGGCCTGTCTTCGGTTCGCCACGCTTCGGGGTGCGCGTTCTAGATCTAGTTTTTCGAGCAAATTTCGGCCGGTCTGCGGTGCGCAACGCTTCGTGGTGCGCGTTCATGCTTAGTTTTTCGAAAGAATTTTTGTCGTACTTCGGTGCGCCATGCTTTGGGATGCGCACTCCAGACTTAGTTCTTCGGACGAATTTCAGCCTGTCTTCGGTGTGCCATGCTTCGAGGTGCACGTTCCAGACTTAGTTTTACGGGCAAATTTCGGCCAGTCTTCGGTGCACCACGTTTCAGGGTGAGCGCTCCAGACTACGTTTTTCGGGCGAATTTTGGATGGTCTATGGTCAACCATGCTTGAGGGTGCGCGTTCCAGACTTAGTTTTTCGGGCGAATTTTGGTCGGTCTTCGGTGCGCCACGCTTCGGGGTGAGCACTCCAGACTTAGTTTTTCGGGCAAATTTCGGTCGGTCTACGGTCCGCCACGCTTCAGGGTGCGCGTTTCAGACTTAGTTTTTCGGGTGAATTTCGACCAGTCTTCGATGTGCCACACTTCGGGTGGGTATTCAAGACTTAGCTTTTCAGGCGAATTTCGGTTGGTCTTTGGTGCACCACGCTTCGAAGTGCGCGTTCCAGACTTAGTTTTTCGAGCAAATTTTGGCAGGTTTTTGGTGCACCACGCTTCGAGGTGCACATTCCAGACTAAGTTTTTCAAGCGAATTTCGGTCAGTCTTCGGCGCGCCATGCTTTAGGGTGTGCGTTCTATACTTAGTTTTTCGAAAGAATTTTGGCCGGTCTTCGGTGCGCCACGCTTCTGTGTGCGCGTTCCATACTTAGTTTTTTGGGCAAATTTCGATCGGTCTTTGATGCTCCACACTTCGGGGTGCGTGTTCTAGACTTAGTGTTTTGGGCAAATTTTGGCTGGTCTTCGGTGCGTCACGCTTCGGGGTGCGCGTTTCAGACTTAGTTTTTCGGACGAATTTTGGCCTGTCTTTGGTGCGCCATGCTTCGGGCTATGCATTCCAGACTTGGTTTTTCATATGAATTTTGGTCGGTCTTCGGTGCGCCATGCTGCGGGGTGCGTGTTCCAAACTTAGTTTTTTGGTTGAATTTTTGTCGGTCTTCGGTGCGCCACACCTCGGTGTGTGTGTGTTTCAGACTTAGTTTTTCAGTCGATTTTCGGCCGATCTTCGTTGTGCCACGCTTCGGGGTGCGTGTTCCACACTTAGTTTTTTGGCCGAATTTCGATCGGTCTTCGGTGCACCATGCTTCGGGGTGCGCCTTCAAAAATTAGTTTTTCGGGTGAATTTTGATCGGTCTTCGATGTGCCACGATTAGGGGTATGCGTTCTAGACTTAGTTTTTCGGGCGAATTTCTACCGGTCTTCGGTGTGGCACGCTTCGGGGTACGAGTTCCAGACTTAGTTTTTTGGGCGAATTTCGACCAGTCTTCGGTGCGCCAAGTTTCGGGGTGTGCATTCCAGACTTATTTTTTCATGCAAATTTTGATCGGTCTTCGGTACGCCAAGCTTCGATATGCGTGTTCCAGACTTAGTTTTTCGGGTGAATTTTGACCGATCTTCGATGCGCTACGCTTCGAGGTGAGCATTCTAGACTTAGGTTTTTGATCGAATTTCAGCTTGTCTTTGGTGCGCGATGCTTCGGGGTGCGCATTCAAGACTTAGTTTTTTGAACAAATTTTGGCCTGTCTTTGGTGCCCACGCTTCGGGCTGTGTGTTCCAGACTTTATTTTTCGTGTGAATTTCTCTCGATCTTCGGTTGCCACGCTTCGGGGTGCGTGTTCCAGACTTAGTTTTTCTGGCGAAGTTTGGTCGGTCTTCGGTGCGCCACACTTCGGGGAGCACATTCCAGACTTAGTTTTTTGGACGAATTTCGGCCGGTCTTCATTGCGCCATGCTTCGAGGTACACGTTCCACACTTAGTATTTCAATCGAATTTCGGCCGGTCTTCGGTGCGCCATGCTTCAGGGTGCGTGTTCAAGACTTAGTTTTTCGGTCGAATTTCGGTCGGTCTTCGGTGCGCCACGCTTTGGGGTGCATATTCCAGACTTAGTTTTTCGGGCGAATTTTGGCCGGTCTTCGGTGCCCCACGCTTCGGGGTGCGCGTTCTAGACTTAGTTTTTTGGGTGAATTTCAGTCGGTCTATGGTGCGCTAGATTCGGGGTGCGCGTTCCATACTTAGTTTTTCGGGCAAATTTCGATCGGTCTTCGGTGCGCCACGCTTTGGGGTGCGCATTCCAGGCTTATTTTTTTGGGCAAATTTTAGTCGGTCTTCGGTGCTCCCGCTTCGTGGTGTGTATTGCAGACTTAGTTTTTCGAGCGAATTTCGATCGGTGTTCGATGTGCCACACTTCGGGGTGTGCATTCCAAACATAGTTTTTCGGGCGAATTTTGACCAGTTTTTGTTGCGCCACGCTTCGGGGTGCACGTTCCAGACTTTGTTTTTCTGGCGAATTTTGGTCGATCTTCAGTGCGCTAGGTTTCGGGGTGCGTGTTCCACACTTAATTTTTCGGGTGAATTTTGGTCGGTCTTCGGTGCGCCATGCTTCGGGGTGCACATTCCAGACTTAGTCTTTCGGGCGAATTTCAGTCGATCTTCAGTGCGCCACGCTTCGTGGTGCGTATTCCAGATTTAGTTTTTCGGACGAATTTCGGCCAGTGTTTGGTGCACCATACTTCGGGGTGCGCATTCTAGACATAGTTTTTCGGGCGAATTTTGGCCGGTCTTCGTTGCGCCACGCTTCGGGGTGCGCATTCCAGACTTAATTTTTCTGGCGAATTTTGGCTGGTCTTCCGTGCACTATGCTTCAGGGTGCGCGTTCTAGACTTGGTTTTTCGGGCGAATTTCGGCTAGTCTTACGGTGCGCCACCTTTGGGGTGCACGTTCTAGACTTAGTTTTTTGGGTAAATTTCGGTCGGTCTTCAGTTCAGTATGCTTTGGGGTGTGCGTTCCAGACTTAGATTTTCGGGCGAATTTTGGCCGGTCTTTAGTGCGCCATGCTTCGAAGTGCGCGTTCCAAACTTAGTTTTTCGAGCAAATTTCTGTCAGTCTTCAATGCGCCACGCTTCGGGGTGCGCATTGCAGACATAGTTTTTCAGTCGAATTACCACCGGTCTTTTGTGCGCCACGCTTTGGGGTACGCGTTCCAGATTTAGTTTTTCGGGTGAATTTTGATAGATCTTCGGTGCGCCATTCTTGGGGGTGCGCGTTCAAGACTTAGTTTTTATGACGAATTTCAGTCGGTCTTCGGTGCGCCATGCTTCGGGGTGCGTGTTTCAGACTTAGTTTTTCGGGTGAATTTCGGTCGGTCTTCGGTGTATCATGCTTCGCGGTGCACGTTCCAGATTTAATTTCTCGGGCGAATTTCTATCGGTCTTCGGTGCGTCATGCTTCTGGGTGCTTATTCTAGACATAATTTTTTGGGTGAATTTCGGCTGGTCGTCGGTGCACCACGCTTTGGGTTGCGCGATCCAGATTTAGTTTTTTGTACGAATTTTGTCTGTCTTCGGTGTGCCACACTTCGGGCTGTGCGTTCCAGACTTAGTTTTTCGTATGAATTTCAACAGGTCTTCGGTGTAACACGCTTCGAGGTACGTATTCCAGACTTAGTATTTTGGGTGAATTTCTGCCGGTCTTTGGTACGCCATGCTTCGGGGTGCGCGTTATAGACTTAGTTTGTCGGGCGAATTTTGGCTGTCTTCGGTATGCCATGCTTCAGGGTGCGCGTTGTAGACTTAGTTTTTTGGGCGAATTTCGGCCGGTCTTCGGTGCGCTAGGTTTCGGGGTGTGCGTTCCAAACTTAGTTTTTTGGGTGAAGTTCGATAGGTTTTTGATACGCCACGCTTCGGGGTGCGTGTTCCAGACTTAGTTTTTCGGGCAAATTTTGGCCGGTCTTTAGTGCGCCATGCTTCGGGGTGCGCATTCTAGACTTAGTTTTTCGGGTGAATTTCGGCCGGTCTTCGGTGCGCCACGCTTCAGGGTGCGCGTTGCAGACTTAGTTTTTAGGGCGAATTTTGATCGGTCTTCGTTGCGCCACGCTTCAGGGTGCGCGTTCCAGATTTAGTTTTTCGGGTGAATTTCGGTCGGTCTTCGGTGCGCCATGGTTCGGGGTGCGTGTACAAGACTTAGTTTTTCGGACAAATTTTGATTGGTCTTCGGTGCGCCACGCTTCGGGGTGTGCGTTCCAGACTTAGTTTTTCAGGAGAATTTCGCTCGGTCTTCGGTGCGCCACACTTGGGGGTACACGTTCCAGACTAAGTTTTTTGGGCGATTTGGGTCGGTCTTCGGTGCGCCACACTTCGGGGTGCGCATTCAAGACTTAGTTTTTCAGGCGAATTTTGGCCGGTCTTTGGTGCGCCACGCTTCGAAGTCCGCATTCCAAATTTAGTTTTTCGAGCGAATTTTGGCTGGTTTTTGGTGCACCACTATTCGGGGTGCGCATTCCAGACTTTATTTTTCAGGCGAATTTCGGTAAGTCTTAGGCGCGCCATACTTCAGGGTGTACGTTCCAGACTTAGTTCTTCGGGCGAATTTTGGCCGGTCTTCGGTGCGCCACGCTTCAGGGTGCGTGTTCCAGACTTAGTTTTTCGGGTGAATTTTGGCCGGTTTTCGGTGCGCCACGCTTCTGTATGCGCGTTTCAGACTTAGTTTTTCGGGTGAATTTCGATCGGTCTTCGGTGTGCCATGCTTCGGGGTGCGTGTTCTAGACTTAGTGTTTTGGATGAATTTTGGCTGGTCTTCGGTGCGTCACGCTTCAGGGTGCGCGTTCCAGACTTAGTTTTTTCGGATAAATTTTGGCCTGTCTTCGATGCGCTACGCTTTGGGCTGTGCATTCCAGACTTAGTTTTTCATATGAATTTCGGTCGGTCTTTGGTGTGCCACGCTTCGGGGTGCGCGTTCCAGACTTAGTTTTTTGGGCTAATTTCAGTCGATCTTCGGTGCGCCACACCTCGGTGTGCATGTTCCAGACTTAGTTTTTCAATCAATTTTTGGCTGGTCTTCGTTGCGCCATGCTTCGGGGTGCGCATTCCACACTTAGCTTTTTGGCTGAATTTAGATCGGTCTTTGGTGCGCCATGCTTTGGGGTTCGCGTTCAAGAATTAGTTTTTTGGGTGAATTTCAGTCAGTCTTCAGTGCGCCACGCTTCGGGGTGCGCGTTCTAGACTTAGTTATTCGGGCGAATTTCGGCAGTCTTCGGTGCGCCACGCTTCGGGGTACGAGTTCCAGACTTAGTTTTTTGGGCAAATTTCGGTCGGTCTTCGGTGCGCCAGGTTTTGAGGTGCGCGTTCCAGACTTATTTTTTCTAGCAAATTTCGATCGGTCTTCGGTGCGCCACGCTTTAGGGTGCGCGTTTCAGACTTAGTCTTTTGGGCGAATTTTGGCCAATCTTCGATGTGCCACGCTTCGTGGTGCGTATTCCAGACTTAGTTTTTCGGGCGAATTTTGGCCGGTGTTCTGTGCACCATACTTTGGGGTGCGCATTCCAGACTCAGTTTTTTGGGCAAATTTTGACCGGTCTTTGTTACGCCACGCTTCAGGGTGCGCGTTCCAGACTTAGTTTTTCTGGCAAATTTTGGCCGGTCTTCGATGCGCCATGCTTCAGTGTGCGCGTTCCAGACTTTGTTTTTCAGGCAAATTTTGGCTGGTCTTATGGTGCACCACGCTTCGGGGTGCACATTCCAGACTTAGTTTTTTGGGTGAATTTCGGTCGGTCTTCGATTCACCACACTTCGGGGTGCACATTCCAGACTTAGTTTTTTGAGCGAATTTTAGTCGGTTTTCGGTGCGCCACGCTTTGGGGTGCGCAATCCAGACTTAGTTTTTTGGGCAAATTTTGGTCGATCTTTGGTGCGCCATGCTTCGGGGTGCGCGTTCCAGACTTAGTTTTTCAGGCGAATTTGTCCGGTCTTCGATGCGTCACGCTTCGTGGTGCGTATTCCAGATTTAGTTTTTTGAGCGAATTTCGACCGGTGTTCGGTGCGCCACACTTAGGGGTGTGCATTCCAGAATTAGTTTTTCAAACAAATTCGACCGATATTCATTGTGCCACGCTTCGGGGTGCGCATTCCAGACTTAGTTTTTCTAGCGAATTTCGGCCGGTCTTCATTGCGCCATACTTCAGGGTGCGCATTCTAGACTTAATTTTTTGGGCGAATTTTGGCTGGTCTTACGGTGCGCCACGCTTCGTGGTGCGTGTTCCAGACATAGTTTTTTGGGTGAACTTTGGTCGATCTTCGATTCAGCACGCTTCGGGGTGCGCATTCAGACTTAGTTTTTCGAGTGAATTTCGATCGGTCTTCGGTGCGCCACTCTTCGGGGTGCGCATTCTAGACTTAGTTTTTCGAGCGAATTTCGATCGGTTTTTGGTGCGCCATGGTTCAGAGTGCGCGTTATAGACTTAGTTTTTAGGGAGAATTTCGGCTGGTCTTTGGTGCGCCACGCTACGGGGTGCGCGTTCCAGACTTAGTTTTTCGATCGAATTTTGGTCGGTCTTCAGTGCGTCACGCTTAGGGGTGCGCTTTCTAGACTATGTTTTTCAGGTAAATTTTGGCCGGTCTTCGGTGTGTCACGCATCGGGGTGCGCATTCCAGACTTAGTTTTTTGAGAGAATTTTGGTCGGTCTTCGGTGCGCCACGCTTTGGTGTACGCATTCCAGACTTAGTTTTTCGGGTGAATTTCGGCCGGTCTTCGGTTCGCTATGCTTCGGGGTGCGCGTTCTAGACATAGTTCTTCGGGCAAATTTTGGCCGGTCTTTGTTGCGCCACGCTTCGTGGTGCGCATTCCAGAATAGTTTTCCGAGCAAATTTTGGTCGTACTTCGGTGCGCCATGCCTCGGGGTGCGCATTCCAAACTTAGTTCTTCAGACAAACTTCAGTCTGTCTTCGGTGCGCCACGCTTCGAGGTGTGCGTTCCAGAATTAATTTTTTGAATAAATTTTGATCGATCTTCAGTGCGCATTTCGGACTTAGTTTTTCGGGCGAATTTCGGCCGGTCTTCAGTCCGCCACGCTTCGGGGTGCAAGTTCCAGATAGTTTTTCGGGCGAATTTCGACCGGTCTTCGGTGCGCCACGCTTCGGGGTGCACGTTCCACACTTACTTTTTCTGCCGAATTTTGGTCGGTCTTCGGTGCGCCATGCATCGGGGTGCGCGTTCCAGACTTAGTTTTTCGGGCGAATTTTGGTCGGTCTTCAGTGCGCCACGCTTCGAGGTGCGTGTTCCAGACTTTGTTTTTCGGGCGAATTTCAGTCGGTCTTCAGTGCGTCACGCTTCAGGGTACGCATTGTAGACATAGTTTTTCGGTCGAATTTCCACCGGTCTTCCGTGCGCCACACTTTGGGGTCCGCATTCCAGAATTAATTTTTCGGACAAATTTCGATCGGTCTTCGGCGAGCCATGCTTCAGGGTGCGCGTTCAAGACTTAAATTTTACGTCGAATTTCAGTTGGTCTTCAGGCGCCATGCTTCGGGGTGCGCATTCAAGACTTTGTTTTTCGGGCGAATTTCGGTTGGTCTTCGGTGCGTCACACTTCGGGGTGCGGGTTCTAGATTTAATTTTTCAGGTAAATTTTGGCCGGTCTTCGGTGCACCACGCTTCGGGGTGTGCGTTGTAGACTTAGTTTTTTGGGCGAATTTCGGCCGGTCTTCGTTGCGCCACGCTTCGAGGTGGCTGTTCCAGACTTAGTTTTTTGTACGAATTTCGGCCGGTCGTCGGTGCGCCATGCTTCGGGCTGTGCATTCCAGGCTTAGTTTTTTGTGTGAATTTTGGTTGTTCTTCGGTGCGCCACGCTTCGGGGTGCGTGTTCCAAACTTATTTTTTAGGGCGAATTTCGGTTGGTCTTCGGTGCGCCACGCTTTTGGGTGCGTGTTCCAGACATAGTTTTTCGGGCGAATTTTGGCTGGTCTTCGATACGCCACGCTTCGGGGTGCGCATTCCAGACTTAGTTTTTTGGGCGAATTTTGGCCGATCTTCGGTGCGCCAGGTTTCGGGGTGTGCGTTCCAGGCATAGTTTTTCGGGCAAAGTTCGGTCGGTCTTCGGTGCGCCACGCTTCAGGATGCGTATTCCAGACTTAGTTTTTTGGGCAAATTTCGGCCGGTCTTTGATGCACCATGCTTCGGGGTGCGCGTTCCAGACTTAGTTTTTCGAGAGAATTTTGGTCGGTCTTCATTGCACCACGCTTCAGGGTGCGCATTCTAGACTTAGTTTTTCGGGCGAATTTTGACCGGTCTTCGGTGCGCCACGCTTCGGGGTGCGCGTTCCAGACTTAGTTTTTCAGGATAAATTTCAACTGGTCTTACGATGCGCCACGCTTCGGGGTGTGTGTTCCAGACTTAGTTTTTCGGGCGAATTTCGATCGGTTTTCAGCGCGTTACGCTTCGGGGTCCGTATTCCAGACTTAGTTTTTCAGTCAAATTTTGACTGGTCTTTGGTATGCCACGCTTCGGGGTTCGTGTTCCAGTCTTAGTTTTTCGAGCGAATTTCGGCCAGTTTTTGGTGCACCACGCTTCGGGGTGCGCATTTCAGACTTAGTTTTTCAAGTGAAGTTCGGTCGGTCTTCAGCGCGCCACTCTTCGGGGTGCGCATTCTAGACTTAGTTTATTGGGCAAATTTTTACCGGTCTTCGGTATGGCACGCTTCAGGGTGTATGCTCCAGACTTAGTTTTTCGGGTGAATTTTGGCCGGTCTTTGTTGCGCCACGCTTCGGTATGCACGTTCTAGACTTAGTTTTTCGGGTGAATCTTGGTCGATCTTCGGTGCGCCACGATTCAGGGTGCGCATTCTATACTTAGTTTTTTGGGCAATTTTTGGCCGATCTTCGGTGCGTCATGCTTCGGGGTGCGCGTTCCAGACTTAGTTTTCTGACGAATTTTGGCTTGTCTTCGGTTCGCCACGCTTCAGGCTGTGCATTCTAGACTTAGTTTTTCGTTCGAATTTCGGTCGATCTTCGATATGCCACATTTCGGGGTACGCATTCCAAACTTAGTTTTTTTGGGCGAATTTTAGTCGTTCTTCGGTGCGCCACGTTTTGGGGTGCGTGTTCCAGACTTAGTTTTTTGGGCGAATTTCGGTCGGTCTTCGTTGCGCTACGCTATGGGGTGCGTGTTCCACACTTATTTTTTTGGCCGAATTTTGGCCGGTCTTTGATGCGCCACGCTTCGGGGTGCGTGTTCCAGACTTAGTTTTTCGGACAAATTTTGGCCGGTCTTTGGTGCGCCACGCTTCATGGTGCGCGTTCCAGACTTAGTTTTTTGGCCGAATTTTGGCTGATCTTCAGTTCGCAAGGTTTCGGGGTGCGCATTCTGGACTTAGTTTTTAGGGCAAATTTTGATTGGGCATCGGTACGCCACGCTTCGGGTTACGTGTTCAAGACTTAGTTTTTCGGGTGAACTTCGGTCGGTCTTCGGTGCGCTACGCTTCGTGGTGCGTATTCCAAACTTAGTTTTTTAGGCGAATTTCAACCGGTATTCGGTGAGCCACACTTTGGGGTGCGCATTCCAGACTTAGTTTTTCGGGCGAATTTTGATCGGTCTTCGTTGCGCCACGCTTCGGGATGCGCATTCCAGACTTATTTTTTCTGGCGAATTTTGACTGGTCTTTAGTGTGTCACGCTTCAGGGTACGCGTTCCAGACTTAGTTTTTCGGGCGAACTTTGGATGGTCTTATGGTGCGCCACACGTCGGGGTGCGCCTCCAGACTTTGTTTTTTGGTTGAATTTCGATCGGTCTTAGGTTCGCCACGCTTCGGGGTACGCGTTCCAAATATAGTCTTTCGGGCGAATTTTCATCGGTCTTCGGTGCGCCACGCTTCAGGGTGCGCATTCCAGACTTAGTTTTTCAGGCGAATTTCGGCCGGTCTTTAGTGCGCTACGCTTCAGGGTGCGCATTCCAGACTTAGTTTTTTAGCCGAATTTTGGCCGGTCTTTGATGCGCCATGCTTCGGGGTGCGCGTTCCAGACTAAGTTTTTCAAGCAAATTTCGGCCGGTCTTTGATGCGCCACGCTTCGGGGTGCGCATTCCAGACTTAGTTTTCTGGGTGAATTTTACCGGTTATTAGTGCGCCACGCTTTGGGGTGCACATTCCAAACTTAGTTTTTCAAGCGAATTTTGATCGGTCTTCGGTGCGCCACGCTTCGGGCTGCGCATTCCAGACTAAGTTTTTCGGGCAAATTTCGGCCGGTCTTCGGTGCGCCACGCTTCTGAGTGAGCGCTCCAGACTTAGTTTTTCGAGCGAATTTCGGCCGGTATTTGGTGCGCCACGCTTGAGGGTGCGCGTTTCAAACTTAGTTTTTTGGGCGAATTTCGGCTGGTCATCGGTGCGCTACGGTTCGGGGTGCGCATTCCAGACTTAGTTTTTAGGGCGAATTTCGGTTGGTCTTCGGTGCACCACGCTTTAGGGTGCGTGTTCCAGACTTAGTTTTTCGAGCGAATTTTGGCTGGTCTTCAGTACGCTACGGTTCAGGGTGCGCGTTCCAGTCATAGTTTTTTTGGCGAATTTTGGCCGGTCTTCGGTGCGCCAGGTTTCGGGGTGCGCGTTCCAGATTTGGTTTTTCAGGCGAAGCTCGGTCGGTCTTCGGTACGCCACGCTTCGGGGTGCGCATTCCAGACTTAGTTATTTGGGCGTATTTCGGTCGGACTTCGGTGTGCCACGCTTCGGGGTGCGTATTCCAGACTTAGTCTTTTGGGCAAATTTTGGTCGATATTCGGTGCGCCACGCCTTGGGGTGCGTGTTCTAGACTTAGTATTTTGGGTGAATTTTGGCTAGTCTTCGATGTGTTACGCTTCGGGGTACGTATTCCAGACTTAGTTTTTCAGACGAATTTTGACTTGTCTTCGGTGCGCCATGCTTCGGGCTGCGCATTCCAGACTTAGTTTTTTGTGTGAATTTCGGTCGGTCTTCGGTGCGCCACGCTTCGGGGTGCGCATTCCAGACTTAGTTTTTAAGGCGAATTTCAGTTGGTCTTCGGTACGCCACGCTTCGGGGTGCGCGTTCCAGACTTAGTTTTTTAGACGATTTTCAGTCGGTCTTCGTTGCGCCACGTTTCGAGGTGCGCATTCCATACTTAGTTTTTCAGTCGAATTTCGATTAATCTTCGGTGCGCCATTTTTCGGGGTGCGCGTTTAAAAATTAGTTTTTTGGGTGAATTTCGATCGGTCTTTTGTGTGCCACGCTTCAGTGTGCGCGTTCTAGACTTACTTTTTTGGGCAAATTTTGCCCGGTCTTCGGTGCGCCACGCTTCTGGGTGAGAGTTCCAGACATAGTTTTTTGAGCGAATTTCGGTCGATCTTCGGTGCACCAGGTTTCAGGGTGCGCGTTCCAGACTTATTTTTTCGCACAAATTTTGGTCGGTCTTCGATGCGCCACGCTTCGAGGTGCGCGTTCCAGACTTAGTTTTTTGAGTGAATTTCGGTCGATCTTCGGTGCGCCATGCTTTGTGGTGCGTATTCTAGACTTAGTTTTTCGTGCGAATTTCGACCAGTGTTCGGTGTGCCACACTTCGGGGTGCGTATTCCAAACTTCTTTTTCAGGCGAATTTCGATCGATCTTTGTTGCGCCACGCTTCGGGTTACGCATTCCAGACTTAGTTTTTCTGGCAAATTTCGGTCGATCTTCGGTGCGCCATCCTTCAGGGTGCGCGTTCCAAACTTAGTTTTTCAGGGTGAATTTTGGCTGGTCTTACGGTGCGCCATGCTTCGGGGTGCGCGTTCTAGACTTAGTTTTTCGAGCGAATTTTGTTCGGTTTTCAATGTGCCACGTTTTGGGGTGCGCATTCCAGACTTACTTTTTCGGGCGAATTTTGGCTGGTCTTTGGTGCGCCACGCTTCGGGGTGCACGTTCCAGACTTAGTTTTTCGAACGAATTTCGGTCAGTCTTCGGTGCGTCACCCTTCGTGGTGCGTATTCCAGACTTAGTTTTTCATGCGAATTTCGGTTGGTGTTCGGTGCACTACACTTAGGGGTGTGCATTCCAGACTTAGTTCTTCGGGCGAATTCGGCCGGTCTTCGTTGTGTCACGCTTCGGGGTGCAAGTTCCAGACGTAGTTTTTTTGGCGAATTTCGGTCGGTCTTTGGTGCGCCACGCTTCAGTGTGCGTGTTCCAGACTTAATTTTTCGGGTGAATTTTGTTTGGTCTTATGGTGCACAACGCTTCGTGGTGCGCATTCAAGACATAGTTTTTGGGTGAATTTTGGCCGGTCTTTAGTTCAACACGCTTTGGGGTGCGCGTTCCAGACTTAGTTATTCAGGCGAATTTCGGTCAGTCTTCGGTGCGCCACGCTTTGGGGTGCGCATTCCAGACCTAGTTTTTCGGGCGAATTTCGACTGGTCTTTGGTGTACCACGCTTCCGGGTGCGCGTTCCAAAATTAGTTTTTCGGTCGATCTTCGGTGCGCTACGCTTCGGGGTGCGCGATCCTGACTATGTTTTTCAGGCAAATTTTGGTCGGTCTTCGGTGAGCCACACTTCAGGTTGCGTATTCAAAACTTAGTTTTTCGGGAGAATTTCGGCCGGTCTTCGGTGCACCATGCTTCGGTGTGCGCATTTCAGACTTAGTTTTTCGGACGAATTTCGGCTGGTCTTCGGTTCGCCTCATTTCAGGGTGATCGTTCTAGACATAGTTCTTCGGGAAAATTTAGGTCGGTCTTCGGTGTGCCATGCCTCATAGTGCGTGTTCCAGACTTAGTTTTTGGAGTGAATTTTGGCCGTACTTCGGTGCGCCACGCTTTGGGGTACGTATTCCAGACTAGTTCTTGGGGTGAACTTCGGTCCCGGTGCGTCACGCTTCAAGGTGCACGTTCCAGACTTAGTTTTTCGTGCAAATTTCGGCCGATCTTTGGGGCGCATTCAAGACTTAGTTTTTTGCGTGAATTTCGGTTGATCTTCAGTCCCCCACGCTTCGAGGATGCATGTTCCAGACTTAGTTTTTCGGGCGAATTTTGGCCGGTCTTCGGTGCGCCATGCTTCGGGGTGCACGTTCCACACTTAGTTTTTGGACCAAAATTTGGTCGGTCTTCGGTGCGCCACGCATCGGGGTGCGCATTCCAGACTTAGTTTTTCGAACGAATTTCAATCGGTCTTCAGTGCGCCAAAAGAATTTCGGTCGGTCTTCAGTGCGCCACGCTTCGGG
Organism: Chamaelirium japonicum; assembly: GCA_947650365.1. Classification (NCBI taxonomy): domain Eukaryota; kingdom Viridiplantae; phylum Streptophyta; class Magnoliopsida; order Liliales; family Melanthiaceae; genus Chamaelirium; species Chamaelirium japonicum. Next base: position 1,794,926 of record CANTAL010000028.1, read on the forward strand.
GTACGTATTCCAGACTTAGTTTTTCGGGCAAATTTCGGTTGGGCATCGGTGCGAGCTTCGGGGTGCACGTTCCAGACTTAGTTTTTCGGGCGAATTTCGACCAGTCTTCGGTGCGCCACACTTCATGGTGCGTATTCCAAACTTAGTTTTTCGGGCAAATTTCGGTCGGTGTTCGGTGTACCACACTTTGGTGTGCGCATTCCAGACTTAGTTTTTCGGACGAATTTCGGTCAGTCTTTATTACGCCACGCTTCGGGTGCACATTCAGACTCAGTATTTTTGGTGAATTTTGGCCGGTCTTCGGTGCGTAATGCTTCAGGGTGCGAGTTCCAGACGTAGTTTTTTGGGCGAATTTCGGCTGGTCTTACGGTGGGCCACGCTTCAGGGTACGCGTTCTAGACTTAGTTTTTGGGGTGAATTTCGGCCGGTCTTCGGTTCACAACGCTTCTGGGTGCGTGTTCAAGATATAGTTTTTCAGGTGAATTTTGGTCGGTCTTTGAAGCGCCACGCTTCGGGGTGCACATTCCAGACTTAGTTTTTCGGGCAAATTTCGGCTAGTCTTTGGTGCGTGATGCTTCGGGGTACGCGTTCCTGAGTTAGTTTTTTGGGCGAATTTTGGTCGGTCTTTGGTGTGCCATGCTTCGGGGTGCGCGTTACAGACTTAGTTTTTCGAGCAAATTTTGATCGATTTTCGGTGCGCCATGCTTCGGGGTGCGTGTTCCAGACTAAGTTTTTCGGGCAAATTTTGGCCGGTCTTTAGTGCGCCTCACTTTGGGGTGCGCATTCCAGACTTAGTTTTTTGGGCGAATTTTGATCGGTCTTTTGTGCGCCACGCTTTGGGGTGCGCGTTACAGGCTTAGTTTTTTGGGCGAATTTCGGTCGGCCTTTGGTTCGACACGCTTCGGAGTGTACGTTCTAAACTAAGTTTTTCAGACAAATTTCGATCGGTCTTTGGTGCGCCATGCTTCGGAATGAGCGCTCCAGACTTAGTTTTTCGGGCGAATTTCGGTCGGTCTTTGGTGCGCCACGCTTCGGGGTGCGCGTTCCAGACTTAGTTTTGTGGGCGAATTTTATCCGGTCTTTGGTGCGCCACGCTTCGGGTGCGTGTTCCAGACTTGGTTTCTTGGGTGAATTTCGATTGATCTTCGGTGCGCTACGGTTCGGGGTGTGCGTTCCAGACTTAGTTTTTAGGATGAATTTCGGTTGGTCTTCGGTGCGCTACACTTCGAGGTGCGTGTTCCAGACTTAATTTTTCAGGTGAATTTCGGTTGGTCTTCGGTACGCCACGCTTCGGGGTTCCAAACTTTGTTTTTTAGGCGAATTTTGGCCGGTCTTCGGTTCGCCAGGTTTCGGGGTGCGTGTTCCAGACTTAGTTTTTCGGGCGAAGTTCGGTCAGTCTTCGGTGCGCCACGCTTCGGGGTGCGCGTTCGAGACTTAATTTTTTGGGGGAATTTCGGCCGGACTTCGGTGCGCCACGCTTCGGGGTGCGTATTCCAGACTTAGTTTTTGGGTGAATTTTGACTGGTCTTCGGTGCGTCACGCTTCGGGGTGCGTGTTCTAGACTTAGTTTTTTGGGCGAATTTCGGTCGGTCTTCAGTGCGTCACGATTCGAGGTGCGCGTTCCAAACTTAGTTTTTTGGACGAATTATGGCCTGTCTTCGGTGCGCCTTCCTCTGGGCTGTGCGTTCCAGACTTAATTTTTCGTGTGAATTTTGGCCGGTCTTCAGTGCGCCACGCTTCGGGGTTCGCGTTCCAGACTTAGTTTTTCGGCCAAATTTTAGTCAGTCTTTGGTGCGCCATGTTTCGGGGTGCGCGTTCCAGACTTAGTTTTTCGGGCGAATTTCAGTCAGTCTTCGTACGCCACTCTTCGGGGTACCCACACTTAGTTTTTCAGCTAAATTTCGGTCGATCTTTGGTGCACCATGCTTCGGGGTGCACGTTCAAGAATTAGTTTTTCGGGGGAATTTCGGTCGGTCTTTGGTACACCATGCTTCGGGATGCGCATTTTAGATTTAGTTTTTTGGGCAAATTTCGATCAGTCTTCGGTGCGCCATGCTTCGAGGTGCGCGTTCCAGACTTAGGTTTTTGGGCAAATTTCGGCCGATCTTCGGTGCGCCAGGTTTCGGGGTACATGTTCCAGACTCAGCTTTTTGAGCAAATTTTGGTCGGTCATCAGTGCGCCACGCTTCGGGGTATGCGTTCCAGACTCAGTTTTTTGGGTGAATTTTGGTCAGTCTTCGGTGGCGCGTTCTAGACTTAGTTTTTCGGGTGAATTTTGGTCGGTCTTCGGTGCGCCACGCATCGTGGTGCGTATTCCAGACTTAGTTTTTTGGGCTAATATTGGCCGGTGTTTGATGCGCCACACTTCGGGGTGCGTATTCCAGACTTAGTTTTTTGGGCGAATTTCGGCAGGTTTTTGTTGTGCCACGCTTTTGGGTGCGCGTTCCAAAATTACTTTTTCTGGCAAATTTCGGCTCGTCTTCGGTCCGCCACGCTTCAGGGTGCACGTTCTAGACTATGTTTTCTGGGCGAATTTCGGCTGGTCTTACGGTTCGCAACGCTTCGGGGTGCGCATTCCAGACTTAGTTTTTTGGATGAATTTCAGTTAGTCTTCGGTTCACCACACTTCGGGGTGCGCGTTCCAGACTTAGTTTTTCGAGGAGAATTTTGATCGGTCTTCGGTGCGCCACGTTTTGGGGTGCGTATTCTAGACTTAGTTTTTCGGGCGAATTTTGGTCGGTCTTTGGTGCGCTATGCTTTGGGGTGCGCATTCCAGACTTAGTTTTTTGGACGAAGTTTGGCCGGTCTTTGGTGCGCCACGCTTCGGGGTACGTATTCCAGACTTAGTTTTTCGGGTAAATTTTGGTCGGTCTTCGGTGCACCACGCTTCAGGGTACGCGTTCCAGACTAAGTTTTTCGGGTAAATTTCTACCGATCTTCGGTGCACCACGCTTCGTGGTGCGCATTCCAGACTTAGTTTTTCGGGTGAATTTCGGTCGGTCTTTGGTGTGCCACGCTTTGGGGTACGTGTTCCAAACATAGTTTTTCGGATGAATTTTGGTCGGTCTTCGGTGCGCCACGCTTCGGGGTGCACGTTCCGGACTAAGTTTTTCAGGCAAATTTCGGCCGGTCTTCGGTGCGCTACGCTTTGGGGTGAGCGCTCCAGACTTAGTTTTTCGAGCGAAGTTCGGTCGGTCTTTTGTGTGCCAAGCTTTGAGGTGTGCATTCTAGATATAGTTTTTTGGATGAATTTTGGCCAGTCTTCGGTGCACCCTTCGGGGTGCGTGTTAAAGACTTAGTTTTTCGGGCGAATTTTGGCCGATCTTCAATGTGCTACGTCTGGAACCTGCTTCTCTTGCCCCTCATCTCCCTTTAGTTCCGGAGGAGGGACTTCAGGAGGGACTTCGGGAGAAGACGAGTCTCTCCCCTCGCCATGTACTCTTTCAGCCTCCTCGAAGAAGGATGACATCAGGGCGGCGACTTCAGCTACCACCTTGGCTGCATTGTCTCGTGGAGCAAGCCTTGGCTTTTTAGCATCCGCCCCTCCTCTCGCAGAAGCCTGCGAGGCCTTACCTTACCGGAGGCCTTCGGGCGGCACCTGCATGATCGACGTCGGGTCATAGACCACGTCGCTCCCTGAATATTTGACCCTGATGCGCGTGGGGCGCTTCAGGGTCTCAAAATAATAAACGATCGGTGCCTTCTTGCCGTCGTCCATTGTGTCAATATCATCCTCCATTCGACGAGCCTTGGCCTCATCAATGGTAGGGACTTGGGCAGCTCCAGGCGGGGTGGGTGGCACATCTTTCCGACCTCTGGCCCCCTCCTCTTCGCCTCCTCCTTCTCCTTCTTCTTCTTTTTCCTTACTCCCTTCCTCCTCTTCCTCATCACCCTCTTCTTCTTCCCCATCTTCTCCCTCTTCACTCTCTTCTTCTTCTTCGCCTCCTTCTTCTTTTTCTTCTTTTTGTTCTTCTTCTTCTTCTTCTTCTTCTTCCCCTTCTTCATCTTCTCTCTTCTTTTCCTCCTCTCTTTCCCTTTCCTCCTTTTCCTACACCACCTTCTCTTTCTTCATCACCCTCCTCTTTTTGACCTAGCCTCGCCTGGTCACGACCAGCTTCTCCTTGCCGGGCATGGCACGCTTCCTCGCACCATATATTTTCTTCTCGACCTGCACAATCATGCCGGTGTCGAGGTCCTCCTCATAATCAGAATACAAAGGGTCGTTATCTTCATACCTCACCGATAGGCGATGCATAAAATTAGCGTTGCCGTGGCGGACCAGGAAGTTAGCAAACTACTTCCATGACCTTGTCCCGTATGTCAGCTCCAGGAACAAGTTACCAATCACTCCAACACAATCGGAACGCCAACACCGATCACCTCCCGGCCCATATCTCTCGACCTCCTTGTGCACTTGGCTGCGATGAGTCTCTAGCACAGAGAAGGGAGTCCACGCACCAGAAACGGAGATGGCCCAGTCCATGTAGAGCTTGTAGGAGGGGACTATGTTGGTGATGGGGCGAAGGGCAGAAACTCCGTGTAGGTTGAAGAAGGGACTGTCTTTCCTCGAAACCCACTTGTAATAGTAGAAGAAATACCCCAGCTCGATTCGGTCTTGCTCGCCCTCGGGGATGCTAAAGTAGCAAGCTCTAAGCTCCTCTGGTGATCGGACTCCATCCGACAGAAAGCATAGATTATCCTCCATGCATTTCCCATTAGTTGTTGGGAGCAAAGCCCAGACGTATTCAGCAGTCGAGCCGCGAACGATAGAAGGGGCAGACGCAGCCCGCAGTTGAGCTGCCTGTTCATCACAATCATTCCCATTATTTTCTCCTTGCTGGCCACCTCTGTATAGACAGATCGGTTGTCTATGCCAAAGGCAGCTTGCACCCCGGCGAGGGCTGGACGATGGACACCTTCAATGAAACTTGAGAGCAGTTCTCCCATTTTGCCCTCTTCACGTTGGTGATCTTCTTACCGATGCCATACTCGAAGACAGATTCCTCGGACAACGGCTTCAGCGGCCCCAGAACAAATCCGGCTTTGGGAATGTGCTCCGGCTTGGAGGGCGCAGAGGCAAATCCCACACCAAGATGCCGCTTTCCAAGGACACCGAGTCTGCCTTTGCCCTTGCCTTTGCCAGCAATCTTAGGAGACGACGGTTCAGCAGTGGCCTTGTCCTTCTTCGACTGCCTCATCTTCAGAGGAACGATATTCTTGGTGCAGCATGCACATACGATCGCAATCGAACGGAAGAATGAAAGAAGCGGAAAGCAAGGATTCGGAAGCAAAAGCAGAGAACTCTGAAAAAAAATTGACAGCGCGAGTGAAAATTTAACTCTGGGACAAGATTTATAACACCCGAAAAATTTTGGCGAGAAAACCTATGTGACACATGGCGCCACCAGACTTGCTAATAGACGAAGCGTTGGACCAGGCGAAGCGTCAGGCCAGACGGAGCGTCGGGCCAGCCGAAGCGGCGGACCAGATGAAACGTCAAACCAGACAAAAACTCTATCAAATGACTTCGCCCGACCGACAGGCAGACGATCAGGCGATTTTCCAAAGGATCGGGCAAAAAACATGGGTTTTTGCCCAATCACCCAAAGTCCCACAGGTTCAAATTGACCGATCGGATAATTTTAACCGATGGTCCAAAAGACTTCGCCCGATCGATAGGCAGACGATCGGGCGATTTTCCAAAGGATCGAGCAAAAAACATGGTTTTTTGCCCGATCGCCCAAAGTCCCACCGGTTGAAATTGACCGATCGGACAATTTTGACCGATCGGACAATTTTAACCAATGGCCCAAAAGACTTCGTCAGATCGACAGGCAGATAATTGGGCAATTTTTCAAAGGATCGAGCAAAAAACATGATTTTTTGCCCGATCGCCCAAAGTCCTACCAGTTGAAATTGACTAATCGAACAATTTTAACCGATGGCCCAAAAGACTTTGCCAGGATCGACAGGCAGACAATCGGGCGATTTTCCAAAGGATCAGGCAAAAAACGTGGTTTTTTGCCGGATCGCCCAAAGTTTCACCGGTTGAAATTGACCGATCGGATAATTTTAACCGATGGCCCAAAAGACTTCGCCCGATCAACAGGCAGACGATCAGGTGATTTTCCAAAGGATCAGGCAAAAAACATGGTTTTTTGCCCGACCGCCCCAAGTCCCACCGGTTGAAATTGACCGATCGGATAATTTTGACCAATCAGATAATTTTAACTGATGGATTAAAAGACTTCGCCCGATCGGCAGGCAGACGATCGGGCAATTTTCCAAAAAATCAGGCAAAAAACATAATTTTTTGCCCGATCGCCCAAAGTCCCATCGATTGAAATTGACCGATCGGACAATTTTGACTGACCGATCGAACAATTTTAATTGATGGCCCAAAAGACTTCGCCAGATCGACAAGCAGACGATCGAGCGATTTTCCAAAAAATCGGGAAAAAAATATCATTTTTTGCCCGATCGCCCAAAGTCCCACCGGTTGAAATTGACCGATCGGACAATTTTGACCGATCGAACAATTTTAACCGATGGCCCTAAAGACTTCGCCGGATCGATAGGCAAACGATTGGGCGATTTTCCAAAGGATCGGGCAAAAAACGTGATTTTTGCCCGATCGCCCAAAGTTCCACCTGTTGAAATTGACCGATCGGATAATTTTGACCGATCGGACAATTTTAACCGATAGCCCAAAAGACTTTGCCCGATTGACAGGTAGACGATCGGACAATTTTCCAAAGGATCAGGCAAAAATCATGATTTTTTGCCCGATTTCCCCAAGTTCCATCGGTTGAAATTGACCTATCAGACAATTTTGGCCGATCTGACAGTTTTAACTGATGGCCCAAAAGACTTCGCCCAATCGATAGGCAGACGATCGAGCGATTTTCCAAAAGATCAGGCAAAAAACGTGGCTTTTTGCCTGATCGCCACAAGTTCCACTGGTTGAAATTGACCGATATGGATAATTTTGATCGATCGAACAGTTTTAACCGATGGACCAAAAGACTTCGCCCGATCGACAGGCAGACGATCAGGCAATTTTCCAAAGTATCGGGCAAAAAACGTGGTTTTTTGCCTGATCGCCCAAAGTCCCACCAGTTGAAATTGACTGATCGGACAATTTTGACCGATCGGATAATTTTAACCGATGGCCCAAAAGACTTCGCCCGATCGGCTGGCGGACGATCGGGCGATTTTTCAAAGGATCGGGCAAAAAACATGATTGTTTGCCCGATCACCCAAAATCCCACCGGTTGAAATTGACTGATCGGACAATTTTGACCGATCGGATAATTTTAACCAATGGCCCAAAAGACTTCGCCCAAACGATAGGTAGATAATCGGTCGATTTTCCAAAGGATCAGGCAAAAAACATGGTTTTTTGTCCGATCGCCCCAAGTTCCACAGGTTGAAATTGATCGATCGGGCAATCTTGACCGATTGGACAATTTTGACCGATCAGACAATTTTGACCGATCGAATAATTTTATCCGATCGGTCAATTTTGACTGATGGATCAAAGGACCTCGCCCGATCGACAGGCAGACGATCGGGCGATTTTCCAAAGGATCGGGCAAAAAATATACTTCTTTACACGATCGCCTCAAACTCCACCGGTTGAAATTGACCGATCGGACCATTTTTGACCGATCGAACCATTTTGACCGATCGGACAAATTTGACCGATCGGCCAATATTAACCGATCGGATGAATTTGTCCGAACGGACAAGTTGGCCGTCAGTGTCTTATCATTCAATGTTGCTTAACAAGAACTCTGTGACACTAACTCATCGTAGGTTGTTTGAATTTTGCACCTGGGTTCCAAGTCATCCAGATCAGCCTCTAGCTAACTTGGATGGGGTAACTGTGAGTGCAAATTTTGGCCAACGCCCAGCAACAGGACCCACTAGCTCTGCCTGGGGGTCTAACGAGATAGCGACGGGACCCACCAGCCCTGCCTGGGGGTTCACGAGACAGTGATGGGACACACCAGCCCTGCCTGGGGGTCAAACGAGATAGCGACGGGACCCACCAGCCCTGCTTAGGGTTCCATGAGAAAGCGATAGGACCCACCAGCCCTGCCTGGAGGTCCACGAGACAGTAACGGGACCCACCAGCCCCTACCTGGATCCATATGATAGCTGTAGAAACCGCCTTCTACCCCAGTTTCTATCCCAAAACTCTATAAATAGCATACCCTACAACTGTAACAAGATCGAATCTCTGATTGCTAAATCAGACTTTCAAAAAACCCAGAGCTCCGATATCCTAACCCATCGATCTATTTTTCAAAGAGATCAGTGATACTCGACCTGTCGATATCATTTTGAGTAAAGTGTTAGTGAATTCAGGTTGCATCTTATAGCACGGAGACGTAGGCTTCGGCTGAACGCTGAGATCATACCTTGTGTCAATCTGCTTTATCTCTCTTGATGGGGGTAGCTAAAAATCTCAGCATCCCTAACAACAGACATTGATATCAGGCGCATTTCAAGGAACTGGAGCTCACCTTAGAGCTCGCTCGGGTCTTGGAGTTTAAAGAACATTTCCAGAAAGCCTGTCCGATGTCTGTAGTGACAGCGGGAGTTAGATCGTCATGCCTACAAGCACCGGCACCTCGCCGCAAAATGGAGAAAAAAGTGCATGATTCGGAGTCGGCTATATCAACAGCCATGCAGGAGCTCACCCCCAGCTTGCACAGGAGCTCGCCCCTAGCTCGCATAGGAGCTTGCACTGGAGCTCGCCCCCAGCTCGCATAGGAGCTCGCCCCCAGCTCGCACAGGAGCTCGCCCACCGCTTGTACAGGAGTTCGCCTACAGCTTACGCAGGAGCTCGCCTATCTTCCCAACCTGGGTCCCCCTATTTTTTTATATATAGACAACTTGAATGGGTATCTGCTAAAGAATCCATCAGACCGTATCAATTATTGAAGAGGTCGCCCTCCCAGGAGCCCAACTCTTGGCAATAATAAGAAGGAGGCGGATCTACGAATACCCACCGCTCGCCAACAGATCGCAGCCCGCCTAACAATCGAAAAAAACTCTGACCAAAGAGAAAACTTAGAAGGGTATCAACGAACACCGGCAATGCGCTCAAGAGCTCGCCAGATCCATCCCGTTGTTGAAGAGGTCGCGCCTTTGAAGAAGTCCGACTCCTAGCAATAGGAAGAAGGTGGCGGATCAACGGCTCACACAGAAGCTCGCCGAAGCCCTCCCTGTTCACCGAAGAGGTCGCCCTTATGAGGTTTGACACTTGGTGAATATGGAGAAGGTGGCACAATAAGAGGCGAGCTCACCTCTGGTTCCTCCTTAAGGTCGCCCACAGTAAGATGGCACAAAGACCGTCAGGCGTCAACACCCCCCTAGAGCTACGTGGATGATTGTAGTCCGCAGAAGCCCGCCAAAGTCGGTCTGGAACCTTCCAGACTTGAACTTTTTCCAGAGACGCCATCTGGCCAAGACAAGACAGGTACTTCCTCCTCTCCACCGTCTGGCGAGCTAGGCGACAAAGGCTATCAGAAGCCCATGTGATAAAAGGCTGTCATAGGCCCATGTGGGTTGGCACGTGGGGTCTAGAAGGTGCGAAAAGGTGCCGCCACGTGTTGAAGCCCGGTAGGCTACAAAAGTCTATAAAGGTGCGCCCCCAGGCTCCAAAGTACAGGTTCGAAACCATCATCCCTACCACTTCAAACCACTACAGCCCTCTCCTTTGATCACATGAGACTGACTTGAGCGTCGGAGGGTCTGCACTCCTAAGGGAGCTAGCCGTTCTTACGTTTTTCTTTGTCTTGCAGGAAGACCGCGCGGACCAGCAAAAAATATCCCCAAACATCTCTCTTTCTTTTCTTATTCAAAATTTGTACTTAAAGATATCAACCTCCGAACCTGTAGACTAGACAAACGTTCGATCAAACATTCGACTCGACTCGATTGACTGGTTGGGTGGAGTGTTCGGGTCGGCACGGAGATCATCCCCCACAACATCCCCTCAGGATGACAGTACTCTCCGTGAGCTGGTACTAGGAACTTTGCTAACTGTTTTGTCTCAGGCTCCACCTCGAAAACTTCTGAAAGCTCGCCCATCCACTCGCGAAAGCCGCAAAGGTACTGAACGTCCCCACGAGGCCAGGAGTCCATGCCCCATCGAGTCAAACGAGAACAGATCTTCTAGACCAATACCGGCATAGGCACAAAATCTTCGGCCTAGTGATAAAAAGGCAGACTCAAGCTCGGACGAAGAAGCTTTATGGAGATTGCCTCATCAGTATAAACCTTCTCGCTCAGCTTCGGCATCCCGTAATTCACATTGGTAACTCCATCTTCATTGATGTGCTCATGGATGGAAATTCGGAGCATCAACAGACAATCATCTCCCTTTGAAGTAAGGGGGAAGCGAAGGTCTTACTCCTATCGGGGAAATTCTCAGTAATCCACCCTGACGAAACCAATCTCTCGAAAGCTCGAGCCTGAAAAAAACACAAGAAGAAACAAGTCAAGTCCGGCGGAGGCTAGCTGAGTCCAACGAAAAAAAAAGGGGGGGGACCACAACCCTAACAGAGCCGCAGGCCTTTCCCCTCTCTCCCATCAGAGCCCACGCGGGGGGGGGCACACGCCACGAGCCCAAGGGGGGCCCACAGCCCCCCCTTCTTCGACCCGGTTGGGGCCTGCCCGACTCGGAGCCGTAGCCGCCTGCGCTGTGACCTACGTGCCCCGTAGCTGCCTACGCCCCGCACGCCGCCCGTGCCGCAAGCCACCGCCATTGCGCCCCGGCCACCGTCCGCCTGTGCCCTGGCCACCGTAGCCCGCACCCACGCCCGCCGTAGCCTGCGCCTTGGCCATCGCAGCCCGCACCCATCGCAGCCCCCGTCGCCGCTGCTGCTGCCTCTACAGGCCAGAAGAAGAAAGAAGAAGAAGAAGAAAGAGGAAGAAGAAAGAGGAGGAAGCCGACAACTCGACCGTGGTGCTCCGTCCTCATTACCTCGATTATCTTCCCCCCTTCGCTTCAAGCCCGCCTTCGCGACGATCGTCAACTCACACACCATCATTGATCCTCCGCAACGGCAGCCACCACCGACGAAAGAGGCGATAACTAGGAAGACGAAAGTGGCATCACCTCATCGTCTTCAACAAGCCTTCGACTTCAATCAAGCCCAAAATCCAGGAGAAGAAGATCGAAGCGCCATCACCCCGTCATCTTCAACAAGTCTTCAACTCCGATCAAGCCCAAAAGCCCGGAGAAGAAGATCGAAGCGACACCACCCTGTCGTCTTCAACAAGCCTTCAACTTCAATCAAGACCAAAAGCCCGGAGAAGAAGATCGAAGCAGCATCACCCCTTTGTCTTCAAAAAACCTTCAACTCCGATCAAGCCCAAAAGCTCGGAGAAGAAGATTGAAGCGACATCACCCCGTCGTCTTCATCAAGCCTTCAACTCCGATTAAGCCCAAAAGCACGGAGAAGAAGATCGAAGCGGTATCACCCCGTCGTCTTCAATAACGTCCTCTTCATTCATGAAGAAGAAAGCTTGGAGGACATCCAAAGCGGTGCTACACCCGTTGTCTTCAAAACAAAGCCTTCAACTCCTATCACGCCAAAGAAGCTCGGAGAAGAAGAGAAGTCAAGCTGACACCATAACCATCGAGGAAGCCGAAAGAATAAAGAAGAATCGAAAGACGTTGCCATCATCGTTCAAGGAGAAGATCAAGTCAAAGTAAAGCAAAAGCCAAAGCTAGAGAGCCAAAGCAAAGAACTGGTAAAGCTTGCACCAAAGTAAAGTAAGTGCCAAAGCCAAACAACTATGATGGTCACGAGAAAAGCATTACATGTTCTAGCTGATACGATGAGAAATCTGGAAGAACTAAAGCATCGCAAGCCTCTACCCGTCTACGTTCAAGCGCAAATGCCAAAGCAAAGCAAAATCCAGAGCCATGCCAAAGCGAAGCCAAAACCGAAAGTCAAAGCCAAAACCGACGCCAGAAGCATGATTGACGCCGCAAATCGACGATCAAGGACGCCGAGATCTAGCCAGAGCCGAGGGAGACACAAAGACCGAGGAACAAAACCAAAAATTCCCTAGCCAAGTGAAGCACGAAAGGGACAAAAGTAATGGCGACAAATCCTTAGCCTCTCAAGAAACCCTCACTGTCACGCCCCAGAAATCTGAAGACCGATCCCTGGGGTGTGAAATGAGAAAAGGATGGGATTTTGGGTCTGGTTACTTAACTATACCAATTTGGGTTCTCACAGGGCTTCTTCTACGCTCTCTAATATGAAAAACAAGGAGGAGGGAGAAACAATAGGGGAATCTTTTAAATTTGATTTCTCGAAAACATTTTTATTTAAAAAGCAGAGAAAGAGAAATGTCAATAGAGAGAAGACATTATCTAGTCAAGCTCGACCTTCGAAAGTCATATCCTCTCAGTATGAGTGACCTGTCGGTGCCACTACATACTGACAGGAGTCTATCTGAGGGAGCACGAGGCTCAAGCCTCCTACGGCTAGCCAATTAGTCTCAACCACTCCCTAACACTCAGGTGCACCAGTCTAGAGTTCCTATCTACAGGGTTAATCAATTTAGTCATTTATATGCACTTATATTTTCATCATGATCTATCCTAGGCTTGGGGCCTTGAGGAGAGGCCTACCCAAAAGAATTCAGCTGGAACCATTGCAACTACAACCATAGAATACTAACTAACTAATGAAAACTCTTATTCCAATGCAATTACAATGTCTAAAGAGAAAAGACGACAAAAAGGACGTACTAAGCAGAAAGGTAACACTGCAACTCTAACTTCGCCTCTGGAATCCTACTACTACTCCTGAGCCTCCGGACCTGCAACTGAGCCTACTCGTGGAAAAGAGTAGCCCCCAATAGGAAATTGGGAGATTAGCCAAATTAATGGCTAGTGACATCCTAATAGTCTTTAATAATATGAGACAACTAATCTTAATAAATTAAGATAAGATCTATCAGTTCTAGTAGGATCAATGCTTGCAGAAAGATTCTTAAACCTATCAGTAGTCTATATTCACATGCAATTCCTACTGTCACTAGGTTATCTAACATAAAGTCCATTCAATGTTCTACAGCAAATTAAATAATACGTTCATCTAAAGTCACAAGGTCATCATGTAAACAGTCATACAATTCTAAATTCATATATAGATAAAACACACACACTAACAAAATGTGAACCCCGGATATTTTGTTCATCCTGCCCCCGGTTGGGCATTACTATAGGGCCTTTTATTTCGATGTAGAGGGCCAACTCTCTCGCCGTGCATCCACCAACACCGTGCACAAATCACCCAGATGATCATAAGGGGTTTCCCGTCTTTCATGGTGGAGCTCTACCGCCCAACTTGCTTTACTATGGGGACTTCAACTCCCCGGGACAAGGTTGCTAGGCCAATCCCTACTCGAGGGCACCTCCTATTGGCTTTACCACAACCCTTGCCCGTGACCCCTAACCTACTTAACTTCGACTGTACGCGCAGGGTGGTTCACGGCCCATGCGCGTACGGGGTCCCTACCCTCTAACCAGGTAGATTCACATATAACATCTTTCAACATATACAATGAAGCTACAAAAAGTCTATTTAATGCTTATCAATTTCCAACAATTTACCCCTGGTCCCGTACTGCTCTCGCAACCCATGCGACATAATAAATCAATAAAGTAAAACACTCATCCCAGTGACCCGTGTGCTAGGGTTGCCATACTCCTCTCAGGAGGGTGGGCCCCGATAGTTATTAGTTATTCAATTTATTGTTTAATATAAGGGAATCCTAATTACGGTGTCCATGCATACAATCAAAAGCAATCATTATTAATATTTTAATTTATATTTTAAGCATGCGTCGCCGGACTCGTGACTCCGCATGCAAGGCGGGGTCCACTTGACCACATGCGACGATGCCCGGCGGGGCCCGTATGCAGTGTCATGGATACCTACCCTTAGTCATTCTCATTTCCCACTATTAAAGACCACGCAAGGGTAGTAGATGTCACCTGGTTGTCGATCGCACACGACTCCGGCTTGCTAGTTGCTTCTGATCCGTCTCCGCTGGATCGCCACGATCAAGGTCTGATAATAACCACAGCTCCGCATCACAACTCTATCGATTAAAACATAAGAATCAACGACGAGGGTTCTATGCCAAGGATAGTCGGGCACCCTCGATAAGGGACCAACATTGAGTCGACAGCACGCAAATCCGTGCGATTGAAGAACTTGAACCTAAACACTACTAGGCTAATCAAGTAAATAGAAGCTAAACCTACTCATCAAATCGGGCTCGAAGAACCCTTTCCGATGGTTCCAGTTTTACTGGAATCCGACTTCGGTCGAATGGTTTCGGGTCAAACCATGTAGAACCGGTGAAACCGATCGCATGGTTGGGTCACTAGAGTAGAAGAGGTTCTAGGGTTATCTTCTAGGTTTAAAAGGTAGGGCTCAATGTTCTGAGCACAATGCCGCTAGTTTCGTCCGAATCCGAGTTCGGACGATGAAACGACGGTCAAACCACGGTACCACGATAAGATTCGGTCCAAGGATAAAACAAGATATTAAACAGTATACTTACTATGATAAACTATAGCCAACAGGTAGTATTTTCCGAGCCGGTCGAAATGGCGCTAGTTTCGTCCAATTCCGAGTTCGGACGGAGAAATGACAGTCGAACCAAAATTCACTGGTTCACGGGTCTGGTTCAGGTGAACCAGACCGGTTCACTGCATGGGTTGGGTCAGGTCTGCTGGGTCGGGTCGGGTCTGCAGTGCCATAAATAAGTCGGGTCTGGGGTTAAATAATTAACCCGAGAAATTACAATTTTGCCCCCGCCCCCCCCCCCCCCCCCCCCAACTTCATCTTCTCCACAAACCAGCGCGCAAGGGCTGGTTTCTGCGCGACGAGGCCGACGGGAGGGGTGTCCTGGAGCGCCGGCGAGCGCTCGGCCGGCCTCTCCTCACCACCCCCACAGAGGAGGCACGGGGGGAGGCGGCCGAAGCGGCCGTCGGAACCCAAGAGGTCGGCCGGAGTGGGCTTCACGAGGAGTTGGTCGGAGGTCGGCGGTCACTGGGGAGGGGCTCGGTGCGGCGGCGGTCACTGCCAGTGCGGGCCGCGGCAAGGGAGGAGGAAGGGGGGTCACGGAGGAGGATGGGAGGAGAAGGGGGTGGCTGACCTGCGGGTGTCGATACGCTCGCCGGTGCTCCGGCGAGGGGTTCGGTCGGGATGCTCCAATCCACTCCATCGATCTCTTCTCCTTCTCTCTCTGTCTCCCGTTCTCTCTCTTCTTCTCCCGTCATCTCTCTCTCTCTATTTCGTTCTGTATCCGTTCTCTCTCTCTCCTCTCGTTCTCTCTCTATTTCTCTCCCTCTCTCTCGGTTCATATTTAAAGGGGGGGGCTGTTGAGATAAGGGTTGGGGATAGGGTCGGTTAAGGCCTTCCTAAAAAGGGGGAGGGGATAAAGATAAGAAAGATAGGGATATATCATCCCAATCCTGCCCGATAATTCCCATCCGAATTTCTGATTTTAAATCACTGGGGAGGGAGGTCAGGAGAGCTTAAGTTATGCTAGGAGACTAGGAGGCAGGCTCTAGGGCTGGTCGGGCTCGGTCCCGAGCCCTGAACCGGGCTCGGTTGGAATCCGGGTGCGATTCGCCCATTAACCGAGCTGAAAAAAATAATCACTTGTAACTATCAAACCGAAAGTCAGAATAGGGCCTGAGAGGATTCGTTGGAAAGGTCTCGTCAATGTAAACGCGGCAGTGCTTGGTAAATAATTTTTTGACTTCTAGATCTCCCAAAAAGAAGGAAAGACTCCAAAACTTAAAATAGCAATAACTATTCACCCGAGTGTCGGATCGACCCTAACTTAGGCTCATTGGAAGGTTCTCTCAGAGCCTCATCTAACGTATCTTGTTTCGTTACGATCTGATCACCCAATCTCTTGCAAGAAATAAAACAGCTACAACTATCGAGCAATTATTGTTTTTCTAGGGTTTATCTGTCGGGCTGCCGAAACTGGCTGCGCATACACATGATCGTTGCACGGAACGCACCATCGTGACATGCTCGAAGTTACGGAGAATGTGAACATAAAACATCTCATAGGTTTACGATCCATTTATTGGGAAAAAGCCCAAAGAAAAAGTCTGGCTGTAAAAAGACGAAACTAGCCATTGAGGATTTCTATTATTCTCAAATCTAACACCATAGGTGTTACACTCACCCGGTCAAGATCTCTGTCCTGGCCAACCCTTCAAAGCTCTCCCACGAAGTAATATGGAGACACGGATCAAAGGGACCCTCCAGAGGATCTCTCCCATTATCTCCTGATCAAATCTTCGTCGCACCCAGCTCACCACCCCCGAGTCCCTGGGTCCCAGCCTCTATAATCTAGTTTTGTGCAATAAAGACGACCTAAATCTTTTTCTGTGCATACAGTGCTTTTGAGGTAGAGGGTTAATATGTTAGGTTTGATGTAGTCTACAGCTCGTAAAAACAAGTTTTGGCTATATACGATTGATATTTTAATTAGGATTATATAATAGTACGTATTAATATACATGTTTTATTTACAGAACTTAAAAGAGCCATGGCTATATAGTAGTCTATCTGAGTGGGACACTTAATGAATCGGTCATATAAGCCTAAATTGTTCACAATTCTGATTAAGGTTGGTCACCCTATCAGGATAAGCTGTTGGAATGATAGAGCATGGGTTTCTCCAACATGCTCATCACCAGGTATAGTCTCTGTGGCCGAACAAAACCAACACAATGCACAGATCGATGAGCAGACATCGATACACATTGCCATGTTTCTGCTTTGGGTAATCGGTCTTAAATCATGAGGAACTGTAACCGGCGGACTAACTAGTTACGTGTAACTTTGGTTCACCAATGTGTGAGGGATCCAACCACGACCCAATATCACGGTGCGCTAGTTTACTAGGCTAGCATTGCATTGGCACGCCACTTCTATAGGCCATCTATATCCCTACCGGGAAGTGTATTCCTTGGTCTGACATACATCGTATTAAACCCAGGCCTGGTGGTCAGCAGTTGAGCTATAGATCAAATCCGATTGCTTGTCCAAAGTGATCAGAGATGCATTGTGATGAGTCAACCTTGAAGGAACCTAGTCAGACGATCACTCGAGTCTAACGGTGCTCTCTACCGCTCGAGTTGATATATAGCACCAAGTAAAGGGACATCACATTCCTAATATTAAGTGGAGAACAAGGATATGCGAGAGAGCATAGTAAGTCTGGGAGAATTGGAGTGCAACATATATGCGTCGCACTCTGGGTGGCCACGCAAGTTAACAAAAGACTTGGGAATTAACAAAGACACTTAGGTAGTGTGTCAAACGGGTCCTATTGGAAGCCATGAATCCTAGTCCCTAAAGGTTCCACCCTACCCATAATCATTACGGAATTTTTACTTTCTCCTTGTCTCACAAACATAATAAGAGTTGTAGAAGTGATACCCTAACCGTCCTGCATTCCATGTGTACATCGTACTGGAGTATGATAGGTGCGCATAACTGAGTGTGTTCACTAGGGGGCAATCCCAGAGTAGAGTAGAGACACACGATATTGCTTTTACACTGTGTGGGGTTAGTTTCGTGTGTGCGGCATGACTGATTACTACTTTTAAGCCTTTAGATTTTAAAGCGCCAACAAAGATAAGATTTTTCTTCAATGTAGGAATATATCAAACATCTTTCAACCCTTTTATTATCCAATTATATATCTTGATAAGGATAGTACACATCCCAAGTATATGGCAAGCTTGATCGTTTTCCATCGAGATCGAGTCCATATTCAGCTTCACAAAGCTAGAATACAATTCATATTAGAAGAAACATGATAGGTAGCACCAATATCCAAAATCCATTTGCTAGAATCGAAACATCATATAATGGGTGAAATTGCTAATGAAAAATTAAAAGAATCGGAATCATCATCACCTATTTTATGTACAATATTTGCTTCAAAAGAATTCTATTCTTTCTTCTTCATATTCAACTTCGAATAGTCTTTATTCCAATACCCAATCTCGTGACAAAATGCATACTCATATTTATCCATATTGCGACCTATCAATTTCGATTAAAACTTTCCTCTACTATTAGATCTCTTCCGATCTGTAGACCTTCCTCTTGCTATCAGTGTCTCAGACATCAATACCTATGAAGACTTCTTGTCTTTCCTTTTGTACTTATAATTGACCAACGCTGCAGTCACATCCTTATCACTCAAAAATATGACTTTCCATTGATCAGGGTCATAACAAAGTACTCATAATCCTCAATAGGAAGATAGCTCAACCAGTTCAATGCCCTAAATTCATTTTTGATGATCTCATCTACATTAGTCAAATCAGTAAGAAATCGATGAAATTATTCATATGCTCATTGATAAAGATTAATTTTCTTATCTGGAAGCAGTAAAGTCTCCTTTTCAGATGGAGATGATTTTCAACACTCTTGGTTAAATACTTTGCCTTAAGAATTTTTCACAAGATACGTGACATCCTGTGTCAACTAGGACTTGATAACTCCCCAAACGTTGTGGTTCATCTTCTTTTACTTATTTTCAGAGGTTTCCGCTGGCTTCTCTTTCAACTCTAGGGTTTCCTCCAAATTTTGCACATTTAGGGCATTCAAAACTTTGCATCTCCATATCCCAAAATTATTTATACCATTGAACTTTATAAATTTTGAATTGATAGATGTTTACGTCCTGAATCGATTTCATTGAAGATTCAGACTCTGAACTTTCCATGATCCTCAAACTTGGCTGTGATACCAATTTATTATACACATCGAAAACGACGATCGGTGATCATCCAAACCAATGATACAAATAGTAAATACGCAAAAGATGCAAGTCAATCAAACAAAAAGAGAGAAGAAAACGCGCACCACAAAGAATATCAAAAATTTTAGGTGGTTTGACAATCTTGCCTACATCCACCGACGGCACCGAGAGAGATCCATTATCAATCGAAGAAGAGCATACAACGGTTCCTCGAACCCCCCAATGAAAATTTCCAACAACGGCTCTCCAATCTCTCCTCCCATATAAAATATGGTCTCTCATGCAAAAACACCAGATCTATTCCTTTACATACTAGGAATATATCTCATACAATCTCACAACGAAAAACTCATCCAACAGTCCAAACATACCCAAAAAATAAAAGAAGCCCGTACTAAAAATCACCATACACAGGATTTCGCCCAGGACGCCAATTCCACATCGCATGATTAAAGGGATATGATATACACCACACTGCACAATCCCGTGCCTCAGGGTTTTTGTGCGATTTCTGCCTCAAAATCTTTCTTGATTTCCTAAAAATCAAGTCTGCGAGCTCGACCAACTATCCCCCGCCACATGAATTTTCCTCCGAAAGTTTTTACAAGCGGCCACAGTTGTCCGTTTGATCCAGCTCTATCCATAACAGGTACACAAATGGGTAAAAAAAGATCTCGATCACAGTAATTAAATATATACGACTCCGGGTATGGGTACAAGTTGGAACGGAAATTTCAATTCCGTCCGAAACTGATCTGAAAAATTCTGATTTTGGTACCATATAATTAAATCTGAATTCAGAAATTTTGATTTTTAAAAATTTCAAAATGAAATCGAATCGGAATTGGAAGGGTGCTAAGTATTCCGAAAATTCCGATTTCCAATCTGCAAATTTTTGAAAAAACCGATCCGAAAAATTCCGATCTTTTATTTCAAACCGACCCGACCCGACCCGACCTGACCCAGACTCATTCGAAGCAGCAGGTGTTGTGCAGTGTCGGCCCTTGGGCAAAGCCACCAAAGTCATTGCTTTGGGCCTCACACAAGTGCAGGGCACCAGATTTTATTTTTTTACTTAAAACGGTCCAACCCAACAACAACGAGCAATATCCCATGATGTGTTGCTTATAAAACGTAAAAATCATAAATCCCAACCAAACCCTACTCTCCCGACTCCACACTCTGCTCGACCCGACCCATCCGAAGCAGCAGATGTGCAATTCTAATAATTCCAAAATTCTGGCAAAATTGAAATTTTCTGAAAAAAATATTCAAAATTATGCCAATATGGGAGAATTATGAAAAATTCTGAAAATTTAACATTCCAAATTTTTTTGATAATTCTGAAAATTTCGATACGAAATTGGATTTTGAAATTCCAAAATTTCATAATCAGAATCGAAATACCATTTGAAATTCCAAAAAATTTTGGAAATTTTCCGAACACCTCTATTCCAATCCGATCCATCAAAAAATCAGTCCTAACTATGGAAAATTTAGGGAGATAAGGGGGAGAGATTTATAAAATGACGGAAAAGACAGATGTGCATTCGTTCACACCTTGACTCGTGAAAGGATGTCAGCAGATCTTGTCCACATTAATTAAGTTCACATCTAATAGTCCTGTAAATTTATGTCTATGATCTCTTGAAATCTCTATTTTTCTTTCTCAAGATCATGATCGACGACCGGATTTGCTCAATTCCTTTTTGTCTCCGTCCCTTTTTGTGGTAAAGTTGTAATTAATGCAACTCTCATAGCATGTTGTATAGATGAAAGATGGTGACCATCCATTGATGATGGAAATTCAATTAGTGATGTTGATTGTCAAGGATGGACTATATTGAGACTAGCCACCCCCCCCCCCCCCCCCCCCCCCCCCCCCCCGCAATCTTTCAAATGTATACTTGATGGGTCTGCCCCTTTTGATTGTATTTAACTCTCCTCTCTAAATGCTAATAGGCATGTCAATGGTCGGATTCGGGTCGGATCATGGTATATCTGAATCCAATCCGAATCTGAATCTGGTCTAATATCCGATGGATATTGCAATCTTTGGTTTGAGTTCGAATCCGTCAAATAATCCGAGATCCGAATATCCGTTTAGAAACAAAAAAAGAAAAAATTATTATACCATCCTCAAATTATATATGGATTCAAAACAAGTTATGCATGTTTATTTTCATTTTCAATGTAAAGAATATATAATAAAGAGGTTAGCTAAAGTGCGGCACTTGTAAAAGTTTATATAATAGATAGGTTAGGTTTTAAATCTAAGTCCTTGATAATCATATGTATAATACCAAAATCCAAAGGCTGTTGTTCAATGATTATGTTAGATAGTTGTAGACACACGAATTTCGTCGGACCCGAACCCGACTTATGTGGGCTGACGCGGATGCAAACCCGACACGCGGACCCGACTCGCACGCACCGGTGCGGACCCGGACCCGACTCGCACCTAGCAAAGAGGAGCGGACCCCACACTTCAAGGGGGGCTGGCCCCTACTAGGGTCCGAACCCCATGGGGCCGGCCCCTACTAGGACGCGAGCCACATGGGGGCCGGCCCTACTAGGACCCGAACCCCATGGGGGGCCGGCCGACCCTGCAAGGAAAGGAAAGAAAAGGAAAGAAAAGAAAAGAAAGAAAAGAAGAGGAAAGAAAAGAAAGGAAAGAAAAGAAAAGGAAAGAAAAGGAAGAAAAGGAAGTAAGAACCGCCATGCGCGGGGGGAGGTTGCGTATGACGTCTGCACACACGCGGATCTGCGCCGATCCCTCGATCCGATGCACAAGACGAAGCGCCCGATCGCCATCGATTTCGTGTGCGAAATCCAGCCATAATTGCCTCGCCAGAAAAGGAAAACAAATAAACGTTATTCCCCTCATCAATGGATGAATAAATCCAGGGTAATTATGAGAGAGATAGAAAAGGGATTTAAAATTAAAAGTTCACATTTCTCTCTCCCCACCCCTTTGCCTATAAATAGAGGGGGTGGGGGAAGATTCAAAGAGCCGATGGTTGAAGACCGAAGACGAAGCGCGGGAGCTCTGCAGAAGAGGCGACGCTTCTTCATCGACCCAAGGCTTCACGAGGCACGGTCAAGCCTGTCCCAAGGGATCGGCTTACCGAAAGCTCTCATCGACGTGAAGACCCTTGCACACGAAGATCAAGACATCGACTCCGTGCACGCTTCTTCATCGACCCAAGGCTTCACGAGGAACGGTCAAGCCTGTCCCGAGGGATCGGCTTACCGAAAGCTCTCATCGACGTGAAGACCCTTGCACACGAAGACCAAGACTTCGACTTTGTGCACGAAGAAGAAAGCTCGGAGAAGAAGACCCTTCGACTCCGAAGACGCCAGAAGCAAAGGCCGGAGAAAAATCTCGGAGCGGCACTACCCCGTCGGCTCCAACAAACCATCGATCCCGATCAAGCTCCAAAGCCCGGAGGAGAGAAACGAAGCGTCATCACCCCGTCGTCTTCAACAAACGCCTGCGCCATCCACGAAGAAGAAAGCCTGGAGCAGACCGCTCGGAGCGTCACTACCCCGTCGTCTCCAACAAGCCTTTGACTCCGATCAAGCCCAAAAGCCCGGAGAAGAAGAGAAGCGGCGCTACACCCGTCATCTTCAACAAAGCCTTCGACTCCGATCAAGCCCAAAAGCCCGGAGAAGAAAAGAAGCGGCGCTACACCCGTCATCTTCAACAAAGCCTTCGACTCCAATCAAGCTCAAAAGCCCGGAGAAGAAGAGGAGCGGCACTACCCCGTCGTCTCCAATAAGCCTTCGACTCCGATCAAGCCCAAAAGCCCGGAGAAGAAGGGGAGCGACACTACCCCGTCGTCTCCAACAAGCCTTCGACTCCGATTAAGCTCAAATGCCCGGGGAAGAAGAACGAAGCGGTGCTACACCCGTCATCTTCAACAAAGCCTTCGACTCCGATCAAGCCCAAAAGCCCGGAGAAGAAGAGAAGCGGCGCTACACCCGTCATCTTCAACAAAGCCTGCAACTCCGATTACGCCAAATACGCCCGGAGAAGAAGCTGACGCCACAACCGTCACGGAGGCTGATGGTTGAAGACTGAAGACGAAGCGCGGGAGCTCTGCAGAACAAGAGACGCTTCTTCATCGACCCAAGGCTTCACAAGGCACGGTCAAGCCTGCCCTGTCGGGATTGGCTTACCGAAAGCTCTCATCAATGTGAAGACCCTTGCACACGAAGATCAAGGCTTCGACTCCGTGCACGAAGAAGAAAGCTCGGAGAAGAAGATCCTTCGACTCCGAAAACGCCAGAAGCAAAGGCCGGAGAAGAAGCTCGGAGCGGCACTACCCCGTCGGCTCCAACAAATCCTCGATCCCGATCAAGCTCCAAAGCCCGGAGGAGAGAAACGGAGCGGCACTACCCCGTCAGCTCCAACAAATCCTCGATCCCGATCAAGCTCCAAAGCCCGGAGGAGAGAAACGAAGCGCCATCACCCCGTCGTCTTCGACAAACGCCTGCGCCATCCACGAAGAAGAAAGCCTGGAGCAGATCGTCTGAAGCGTCGCTACCCCGTCGTCTTTATCAACAAAAACCGATGCTACAACCGTCGCACGGAGACCGTCGTCACCCCCGCTGTCTTCAAAAACAAAAGCCGACGCTACAACCATCGCACGGATAACGGTGCTACCCCCACCATCTTCGAAAGCATTCTTCGACTCCGATCACGCCAAAAAAGCCCGGAGAAGAAGAGAAGTCCAGTCGACACGCAAACCGTCGAAGCACCGGAGAAGTAGCCCACGTCATTCAAAGAAGAAGATCGAGTTGACGCTGAAGCTAAAGCCAACGCAAGAAGCCAAAGCAAAGTCCCAGTAAAGCCCGCGCCAAAGCAACGCAAGTGCCAAAGCCAAGCGACTACGCCTGCCACGAGCAAAAGCACCGCACGTTCTAGCCGATACGACGCGAAGTCCGGAAGAACGAAAGCATCGCAAGTCTCTCCCGGCTACCTCCAAGCGCAACCGCCGAAGCAACGCAAAAGCCAGAGCCACGCCGGAGCCAAGCCAAAGCCAAAAAGTCGAAGCCAAAGCCGACGCCAAAAGCACGATCGACGCCGCGAACCGACGATCAAGGACACCGAGGTCAAGCAAGGAGCGAGAAAGACACGAAGATCGAGGAACGAAGCCGGAAAACCCCCTAGCCGAGAAAGCGCGAAGCACGGAAGGGACAAAGCGACGGTGGACATTCCTTAGCCTCTCCAAAACCCTCACCCTGTAAAGACCCCTGTCCTGGGCAGCCCCTTCAGAGCTCTCGCACGAACACCACGTGGAGACACGGATCAAAGGGATCCTCCAGAAGATCTTTCCCACAATCCCCTGATCAAACTCGTCGCAACCCGGACTCGCTACACCCGAGCCACCCGGGTCCCGGCCACACTTGTAATCTGGTTCTGTGCAATAAAGACGACCCGTGCTTTTTCCAGCGCCACAGATTTCTGTCACGCCCGGTGGGACCTCTTCTCCTTTCATCCGTACGGCTGAAGAAGCTGCTTGAAGTTTGCAATGACCGGAACAAACAACGATGCATTTGTTCCAAGCCACTCACCAATCGTCGAGTCTTCTCTACTCCGACACGGTGATCCAGTAAACCCGGAGGGTGATCCTCACCAATGGTACGCGTCTACACTCGGCATACTCGGACTCTTGCGGACGTCTTTGTGCCAGAAGCTACTGCCGAAGATGCTCGCCAAAGCGCCGACGAGGCCCTGGTGCATGAAGAAACGAGCCCCGATCCTGGAGTCCATGTCCAGAAGTTTGGGGAGGACCAGCCCCAGCCCCGAGCCCGTTCGGGTTCTCCAGCGGACGTTGCACCTCCTCTGCAGGGGGCAAACATCAATCATCAGCCAGAAGCAAGTCAGCGTAACTACGTCTCCGATGATGACGGCGAAGATGCGAACATGCAACACCGAGACATTCTCCGTCACCATCCTCCGTCCGCTCTTCAGCTCCAAGTCATGCAGATAAGCGAGCATATGGCGCAAATTACTCGGCTGATGGAGGAGAAGGATCGTCACATCAATACTCTGCTCCAAAAGCTAAGCGCAAAGGATGCTGCAGCAGTCGGCCAACCCGTCGCTTCTCCAGTGGCCGCTCCAGTTCCGTCTTCAACTCCCGCTCCTGCAGAAGTTGTTCCAACGATTCAAGCAGTTACTCCAGCGCTCTCCTCGGCTTCCGTCCCTGTGGAAGTCGTATCCCCAGCACCAGCCTCGGTGGCCACACAACCTCCGGCAACGGCAATGATGAATGCTCAGCAAGTCCAAGCGTTGATAGCCGACATGATGCGCTCCCACAGCAGTGGCCTTCCTCCGATCACGGGGGCATACTCGAAGTCCTACACTGCGAGGATCCAGCAGCTATGCTTCCCAGTCGGATTCCAACCACCAAAGTTCCAGCACTTCGACAGAAAGGGAAATCCAAGACAGCACGTCGCCCACTTCATCGAGACCTACAATAATGCCGGCACATATGGCGACGAGATGGTGAAGCAATTCGTTCGCACCCTCAAAGGCAACGCGTTCGACTGGTACGTTGATCTTCCTCCAGGGACCATCGACAGCTGGGATCAGATGGAGAGGGAGTTCCTCAATCGCTTCTACAGCACCAGACGAACCGTCAGCATGACCGAGCTTACTGCAGTCAAGCAAAGGAAGGACGAGCTGGTGATCGACTACATCGACAGATAGAGGAACCTCGCGCTGAATTCACGAGACCGCTTGTCTGAAGACTCGGTCATCGAGATGTGCACCCAAGGCATGCACTGGGGCCTGCTCTACATCCTCAAAGGTATCAAGCCTCGGTCTTTCGAAGAACTCGTGACTCGGGCTCACGATATGGAACTCAGCCTAGCAAGCCGCGGGGACTCGAAGAACAAAGACTCCTTGAAGGTGGAGACGAAGGACAAGCCACCGGCACCGAAACCGAAACAAGTCAATGTTGCTGGCGTCGCTTTAACCTCCAAACTGCTCAAAATCGATGGCAAGCCGGATCAGAAGAAGGGAGTCGCCATACCACCGCCTCCGTCGCCAAGACAAAGGATGACTCTCGAGGAGCTCGAAGCCAAGGAGTACCCCTTCCCAGACTCCGACGTCTCCTCCATGTTCGACCAACTGCTGCAAGAGAAGATGATAGAGCTCCCTCCTTCGAAGAGGCCCGAGCAGATGCATCGCGTCGACGACCCTCTCTTCTGCAAATACCACCGGGTGGTAAGTCATCCCATCGAAAGATGCTTCATCTTCAAGGAAAGAATCATGGCGCTCGCAAAGCAAGGGAAGATAGAGATCGACTCCGGAGAGGTTGCTACGGCCAACATGACGTCCATCACCTTCGGCTCCTTCTCGTCGGTTCTCGTTGCTGCTCGGCGAAGCATACCCAAATTGCGCATCAACCGTCAAGCGCCAACCGCTAAGTCAACTTCTCAGCCGAAAGTCTCGAAGCAACGTCAACATACTCCTGCGTTCTCCGAGGAAGAAACACCACTGCCCTGGGGGCAACCATCGCTCACGCCAGCACCTCTTCCAAGCAATGTTGCATCCCAACGAGCGCTCCAAAGGAGATATGAGCAAGGAGATCCAGAAGTCGGTCTGCTGGGCCAGCCTTCGGGGAAGTTCGACTATTACGTCCTCTACTCAAGGCCTCCGTCCGTTTCAATCGACGAAATCAAGCCCACCGACTGGGTATCGTAAGACGAGTCAGTAGAGCCTCCGGGAGAACAAGTGCCTTCGAGGGAACCAGTTGCTGCTACCGACCATCATCCTAGCGAAGGGGAATCCACCGATGAAGAAGCATGGGTCATGCTACCGCAGCGGCGAAAGCCGTGGCAAAAAAAGAAGCTCAAACAAGACCGTGTGATGACGGGGTTCACCAAGCGGAAGACCTACAAGAAGAAAACTAAGACTCCAGGGAGGAAGGCGTTCAAAGTGCTGCCAGCAAGCCAAGACGATCTCCTTCAGCAGAGCCTTCCAGAGCCGACAACCTTGCAGGAGTTCTTCCCGGATCACTTCCTCCCAGTGGACCAACACGTCAAGGTGTCTTGTTGCATGGTCGAAGTTCATGAGGCGTCGGAAGGAAAGAACAAAAGCGAAACTTCTGAAGAAGGCGACTCCACCGATGAGGGAGATGACTCCAACGAAGGGGGCACCGCCTTTCATGACGAAGCAATCCTGCACATGCCTCTCGTAGAAGCTTTGCATCTCCCGAAGAAGGCTCGCATGGCAATGGCTGCGGCCTTGGCCGATCCGAATAGCTACAAGAGGAAAAGGAAGGACGACCAGAAGCATGAAGCTGTGGCCTCGTGTGATGCGACGATAACCTTTTCGGATGAGGACCTGCAACTCGGGACGCGATTGCACAACCAGCCTCTTTACGTTTCGGGATACATCAAGGAGAAGCCAGTGAACCGAATACTGTTGGACTGTGGCTCCGCCGTCAACATCATGCCTATCCAGACAATGCGGCAACTCGGCATTACCAACGACCAACTCTCGCCCAGTCAATTGGTCATCCAAGGGTTCAACCAGGGCGGACATTCCACTATTGGAATCATCCGTCTGAAGCTGTCAATCGGCCCGCTGGACACAACGGTCCTCTTCCACATCATCGATTACCAAACGTCATATCGTCTCCTGTTAGGAAGACCATGGCTGCACGAGAACGGCATCGTGGTATCCACCTGGCACCAGTGCCTCAAGTACTACGAAGAAGGCATGGAGAGGTGCATAGTTGTGGACGACAAGCCATTCAACGAGGCCGAGGCACATTTGGCCGACGCTAACTTCTACCAAGCAAAGGGCTTGGTCGCGGAAGTTCTGCCAGCTAAAGCCCCTCGAGCCCAAAAGATTGAAGAAGTAAAGCGGGATGAGACGCCACTTCCCGCGAATCTGGTGCCACCTTCTGACGAGGCGAGACTCAAGGTCCAAGGAACGCCGAAACCCAGGCAATGGATGCGCATCAGTCCCGAGCCAAGAGCAATGCAACATACCCCGTTGCCAATCCAAACGGCGCCTGTCCTGCGTCTCGCGCCTTAATTGTCACGCCCCAGAAATCTGAAGACCGATTCCTGGGGTGTGAGGTGAGAAAGGAAGAGGGTTATGGGTATGGTTACTTAACTATGCCAATTTAGGATTCTCACTGGGCTCTTTCTACGCTCACACACAAGCAAATGAAAGAAGGGGGAGAAACAAAGATCAGGCTCGACCTTTAAAAGGGATATCCTTTCAGTACATGCGACTCAACGGTGTCACAACATACTGACAGAATATACTCTAAAGGAGCACGCGGCTCAAGCCTCCGACGGCGAGCCGAGTATCTCACCCGCTCCCGAACACTCGGTGCATCTGTCTGAAGGTCCTATCTACTAGGCTTGTCAAATTTGGTCAGTTATTCGTTTTATATTTTTGTGGTGATCTGACCGACGACCCTGCCGATCGGATCTATGCCCGACGACCCTGCCGATCGAATCTATGCCCTGTTTTTTTTTGTTTTCTTTCTGTAAGAAATCCGGCCGACCTCTAACCCTCTTGGGGTTTTGGACCTCGATGCGGCCATGGTAGCCGGTGGCCGAGCTACCGACGAACCAATCCATTGCATGCCGCTCCCTTCGTTCTCACCTTGCTGCAATGGCTGCCGACGGCCTCGTTGTCGGCAGCCATGCAACAGGTGGTACCCGACCCAGTCCGACTAGGCCCCATGTGCTAACAGCCACCTACCCCTTTGATCCCGTGTTCCCTCCGTGGTGGTGGCCGCCGTCGGCTTTAACGTCGACTTGCAGACAGTAGAAGCCAACCACCATTGATGGCAGACCAACTAATACCCCTTTAACCATATCGATCTTCGTGTCCATAACACGATGATAACAGCATCCAGTCCCCATGCAATTAAAATTGAAATCCCCGTTTTTAGCTTATTAGTAACATATGGATGCATGCAACTTACCAGTTCGTACCGGGGCGATCCAACCGTGGATGGAGCAAAGGCCAGAGACGGGAGTCCGTGCACGTCGACCAGGTGACACAGCACGCTTTCTTTAATAATTAATAATGTCGATATAGAAATTAAGGGTAGGTGTCCATAACGCTGCATGCGGGTCCCGCCGGACGTCGTCGCATGTGGTCGAGTGGACCCCGCCTTGCATGCGGAGTCGCGAGTCCGGCGACGCATGCATAAAAAGTTATAATTTAACAATAAATATTCTATTGTTTGCATGGACACCATAGATAGGTATTTCCCTTAATTTGAATAAATAAATAATTTAAGAATTATCGGGACCCACCCTCCTGAGGGGAGCGTGGTAACCCTAGTAAAGGGATTTTGGGCGAGATTGCTTTATGATATTTAATTTTGATACTGGGTTGTGAGCGGGTGCGAATCCTGGTGTAAACCATCGAAAATGATTAAATACTGTTTAGTTCATTCAATGCCATGTGGTATGTTAAATATTGTTAAATCTACCTGGTTAGAGGGTAGGGACCCCGTACGCGCAAGGGCCGTGAACCACCCTGCGCGTACAGCCGAAGTTAAGTAGGTTAGGGGTCACGGGCAAGGGTTGTGGTAAAGCCAATAGGTGGTGCCCTCGAGTAGGGATTGGCCTAGCAACCCTGTCCCGGGGAGTTGAAGTCCCCATAGTAAAGCAAGTTGGGCGGTAGAGCTCCAACGTGAAAGACGGGAAACCCCTTATGATCATCTGGGTGACTAGTGCATGGTGTTGGTGGATGCACGGCGAGAGAGTTGGCCCTCTACATCGAAATAAAAGGCCCTATAGTAATGCCGGACCGGTGGCAGGATGAACAAAATATCCGGGGTTCACATTTTGATAGTGTGTGTTTTATCTATATATGAATTTAGAATTGAGTGACTGTTTACATGATGACTTCGTGACTTTATCTAAACGTCTTATTTAATTTGTTCTTTAATGCTGTAGAACATTGAATGGACTTATGTTAGATAACCTAGTGACAGTAGGAATTGCATGTGAATATAGATTACTGATAGGTTTAGGTATCATTTTGCAAACATTGATCATACTAGAACTGCTAGATTATATCTTAATTTATTACGATTGGTCGTCTCATATTATTAAAGACTATTAGGATGTCACTAGCCATTAATTTGGCTAATCTCCCAATTTCCTATTGGGGGCTACTCTTTCCCACGAGTAGGCTCAGTTGCAGGTCCGGAGGCTCAGGAGTAGCAGTAGGAGCCCAGAGGCGGAGTTAGAGTTGCAGTGTTACCTTTCGGCTTAGTATGTCAATCTTGTAGTCTTTTCTCTTCAGACATTGTAATTGTATTGGAATAAGAGTTCTTATTAGTTAGTTAGTATTCTACGGTTGTAGTTGCAATGGTTCCAGCTGAATTCTTTTGGGTAGGCCTCTCCTCAAGGCCCCAAGCCTAGGATAGATCATGATGAAAATATAAATGCATATAAATGACTAAATTGATTAACCTTGTAGATAGGAACCCTAGATTGGTGCACTTGAGTGTTAGGGAGTGGTTGAGACTACTTGGCTAGCCGTAGGAGGCTTGAGCCTCGTGCTCTCTCAGATAGACTCCTGTCAGTATGTAGTGGCACCGACAGGTCACTCATACTGAGAGGATATGACTTTTGAAGGTTGAGCTTGACTAGATAATATCTTCTCTCTGTTGATAATTTCTCTTTCTTTGCTTTTTAATAAAAATGGTTTTTTTGAAAAATCAAATTTAAAAGATTCCCCTCTTGTTTCTCCCTCCTTCTTGTTTTTCATATTAGAGAGCGTAGAAGCCCTGTGAGAACCCAAATTGGTGTAATTAATTAACAAGACCCAAAATCCCATCCTTTTCTCACCTCACACCCCAGGGATCGGTCTTCAGATTTCTGGGGCGTGACATTAATGGCTCCGTAAATCCGAGCGATCGCCTTCTACTCCGACAAGGAAGCTGGCCCCGTCGTTATCTCAGGCCAATGTCATCACTCTGCAAGAAATGACGGTGCCATTACCTAGTCTGACGCAAGCTCCGAACCCAAGTAGACCTGTCGAATCGGTAGAAATCGAGCAACTCGGATTCAAGCCGAAAGGGAGTTGGGGGCAAAACGCTGCCAAGTTGCTGTTCAGAGCCGGCTACAACGAAGAAAGCGCCATGGGCACACTTCCACCAGCAGCAACTCCACATGGGATGACGAGAACGCAAGCTCGGCTGTTTCAAAACGGAGAACAAATTCCCCCGAACCGCCGAGGCATCGGCTCCAGTCAAGCTCCATTGGTCATCAGAACCGCGGCGAAGAAGACCTTCACCTCCAACTACATTGGAGCGAAGATGGTAGACGAAGCAGCTGAAGGATCGATAATTTTCGATGCACGCTCTTCCTACGCAAGCCGTCCCGACAGCAAAAGAAGACAGCGAAGAGCTCGATGCCAAGCCTTGCTCCAGAAGCAAATCAGAGGTGGTAGAAACTAGTCAAATCGAAGACGCACGTCTGTGTTCGAAAGGCTCAGGCCAGTTAAGCACTCAAAGAAGAAGTCAGTGTTCGATCGTCTGGAAATGCTAATCGAGGACTTCGTCTCAATACCCACCCACCTACCCATGGCGGCCGTCCATCATATCTCCATTACGGATCCCGACAACGGTGATACTTCTACTTCGGACGACGAGTTGCCCGACACCCCACCAGTCCTCGAAGAAGGGGGGCAGTCCACCGTTGATGACTTGAAGGAAATCAACCTGGGCATAGAGACGGAGCCTCGGCCTACATTCGTCAGCACACTCTTGACCCCTGAGGAAGAAGCCGCATACATCAAACTGCTTAAAGAATACAGAGACGTCTTCGCATGGTCTTACAAGGAGATGCCAGGCCTCGATCCTAAAATCGCAGTGCACCAGCTCAGCGTCAAACACGGAGCCAGCGCCATCAAGCAAGGGCAAAGATGCTACCGACCAGAACTGGTACCCCAAATAGAAGGCGAAGTCAACAAGTTGATCGAAGCCGGCTTCATTCGAGAGGTCAAGTACCCGACATGGATCTCTAGTGTCGTCCTAGTCAAAAAGAAGAACGGCCAAATCCGAGTGTGCATGGACTTCAGAGACTTGAACAACGCATGTCCAAAGGATGACTTCCCCTTGCCGATCACGGAGCTAATGGTGGATGCGACGACAGGTCACGAGGTGCTCACTTTCATGGACGGATCATCGGGCTACAATCAGATTCGGATGGCACCCAAGGACGAGGAGCTCACGGCATTCCGCACACCGAAAGGAATCTACTGCTATAAGGTAATGTTGTTCGGCTTGAAGAATACGGGAGCCACCTACCAGCGAGCTATGCAGAAAATCTTCGACGACATTCTTCATCAAAACGTGGAGTGTTATATCGACGACCTCGTGGTGAAATCCAAGAAGAAGTCGGCACATCTACAAGATCTTGAGCTAATCTTCAAACGACTTCGAAGGTACCAACTCCGCATGAATCCGCTCAAGTGTGCGTTCGGAGTCTCCTCAGGCAAGTTCCTCGGCTTCGTCGTCCGACATCGAGGCATTGAGATAGATCAATCCAAGATTGATGCTATCGTCAATATGCCCGCACCAAAGATAGTGCGAGACCTCAGAGGCCTCCAAGGGCACTTGGCCTATATCCGAAGATTCATCGCCAACCTGGCCGGAAAGTGCCACCCTTTTAGTCGCCTCATGAAGAAAGGAGCGTCGTTCAAATAGGATGAAGCTTGCCAGGAGGCACTCCAAAACATCAAAGCATATCTACTGAAGCCACCAGTTCTATCAGTACCAGTTCAAGGAAGGCCGCTCATCCTCTACATTGCCGCCCAGGAGCAATCCTTGGGGGCACTCCTGGCTCAGAACAATGAACTTGGCATAGAGACAGCCTGCTACTACTTGAGTCGCACTCTCGTCGGTGCAGAGCTGAATTACTCCCCAATCGAGAAGGTCTGCTTAGCGCTCATCTTCGCCACGAAAAAGCTGCGACACTACATGCTCGCTCACACCATAAGACTCGTCTCGAAGGCTGACCCACTCAAGTACATCATGTCGAGACCAGTGCTTTCCGGACGTCTGGCCAAGTGGGCCCTGCTCCTACTTGAATTTGACATCACCTTCGTGCCACAGAAAGCGGTTAAAGGTCAGGCCCTCGCGGACTTCCTCGCGGAATACCCTCTCCCGGCGGAATGGGAATTATCAGAAGATCTTCCAGATGAAGAAGTGTTCTCCGTCGACGTCGGCCCGTCCTAGAAAATGTTCTTCGACGGCGCAGCTAGGCAAGACATAGCGGGAGCCGGAGTCATCTTCGTCACTCCGGACAACGAAATACTCCCATTCTCATTCCTACTATCGGAATCATGTTCCAACAACGTGGCAGAATATCAAGCCCTACTCATCGGCCTCGAGCTGGCCGACGAAATGAAGCTTCAAGGACTAGAGATCTTTGGCGACTCCCAACTCGTGATCCAGCAAGTCCTGGGGGCATACGAAGTCAACAAAGAAGACCTGGTGCCGTTGCATGCGCGGGCCGTGGAGCTCCTCGGCAGACTCAAGGCCGCTTCCATTCAGCACGTTTCCCGAAACCTCAACCAGCAGGCTGACGCACTCGCAAATCTGGCAGCTACACTCTCGTTTCCAGAGGAACGTTCACTAGTCGTCCCCGTTTGCAGGAGATTCGTGATCACCGCAGAAGAAAGTCCACTCGAAATACCAGTTCAAACCAACGCGGTGCATGTCCTCGAGATTAAAGAACAAGACTGGAGGCAACCGTTTGTGGAGTATCTCGTTCATGGTAAACTCCCCGAAGATCCGAAGCGCAAAAGTGACATCCATCGACGACCTCTAAGGTTCTACCACTTCAATGGTGAGCTGTACCGACGAAGCTACGATGGCACACTCCTGAAGTGCCTCGCAAAAGAAGAAGTAGAAGCCGCACTGGAAGAAGTACATGTGGGAATCTGCGGATCGCACCAGTCCGGTCCGAAACTTCACTTCCGCGTCAAGAGGATGGGATACTACTGGCCTACCATGATCAAAGATAGCTTGGAATACGCGAGGAGATGTCAAGCTTGCCAGATGCACGGGGACTACATCCGTCAACCTCTGGAGCCTTTGCACCCGACAATCGTGTCTTGGCCCTTCGACGGATGGGGTCTCGACATCGTCGGTCCTCTGCCCAAGTCATCCAAGCAACATCTCTATATTTTGGCGGCGACGGACTACTTCTCCAAGTGGGCTGAAGCAACGCCTCTGCGGGAAGTTACAAAGCACTCCGTCATTAGCTTTATCCAGAATGATATCATCTTCCACTACGGAGTCCCCCGCTACATCGTAACAGATAACGGGAAGCAGTTCAAGAATGCTGCCGTCAGCCAGTTCTGTGCATTGTACAACATTAAGCAGAATTGTTCGACGATGTACAACGCTCCGGCCAACGGTCTAGCAGAAGCCTTCAACAAGACTCTGTGCAAGCTGCTGGAGAAAACCGTCTCGAAGACAAAGAAAGATTGGCACGAACGCATGGGCGAAGCACTATGGGCTTACCGGACGTCCTTCCGCACGCCGACGCAAGCAACACCTTATTCCCTCGTCTACGGTATGGAAGTCGTTCTTCCGCTCGAGCTCCAGATCCCGTCGCTCAGGATAGCAATCCAGGAAGGCCTTACCAGCGACGACAATGCCCAGCTCCGTCTAGCAGAATTGGAAGCACTGGATGAAAGACGCCTCGAAGCTCAACAGCGTCTGGAGTGTTATCAGGCCAGGCTCTCTCGCGCCTTCAACAAGAAGATCCGTCCTCGATCATTCCAGATAGGGGAACTGGTGCTGGCGGTCAAACGCCCCATCATTCTCTCGCATCGAAGAGGAAAAAAATTTGATGCCAAGTGGGATGGCCCGCATTCCGTCAAGGAAGTCTACTCTAACGGCGCCTACCTCCTCACCACGCCAGAAGGGCTGACACTCGGCCCTATCAATGGCAAGTACCTCAAAAGGTACTATGCCTAAAGCAAGGCCACACCCCTTGCCCAAAAAAAAAAAAAAAATGAACTACGTGCGACTTGATCCCCCTTAGGGGGGTACGTAGGCAACCTGAGAAGTTACTTCAGGTTCAGTCCAACCAAAAGAAAAAGTCAACAATGGTCCATGCAAAAGATGTGGCAAAACGAGGCGATATTATTATATAATGAAGAAAATGCGATACATGGCATAAGTCCTGAAAAGAAAGTTACAATGAAACAAGGAGCAACTAGAAGAAGGTGTCCATAGCTCGAAGACGGTGTAGCAACTCCTCTCTAGTCGCCTCTACTCGTTGAAGTTCCACGGGGCGAGTGGCCAGAAGCTCACGACGGGTCGCCAAGTCCGACTGCTGCTTCGAGCAACTTGCCTTCAAAGCACTCTCCGCGGCCTCGGCTCGCTCCAGACGAGACTCCGCCTTTCGAAGCGAGGCACACACAGAATCTATCTTCCTCTGAGCCTTCGACAGGCTGGAAGTCGCCTCCGCCAGTTGAAACTCTGACTGACTTAGACTCGCCTCAGCAACCTCCAACTCAGAAGGGGAGCTCCCCTCTAGCAAAGCTCGCCAGGATCGGTAATCCTCGCCATCGGTCATAAGCAAGGTCATCTGAGCGACGAAAGAAGAGCTATCAACTTTGAACTCCTCCAGGCTTGCGCAAAACTCCGCACCGTCCGTCGACCACCAGTCTTGGAGAGCGCCAAAGCCGGCATTTTGGAAAGGCTCCAACGTCGACTTGATATACTGCCGGCAGCTCGCAAGAAGGAACTCTGAGACTCTGCTCCTCGACCTTAAATCCGGGCGAGGTGCCTCGGAGTAGGTAGGCAAGACCTTCCCTCCCACTGCAGCCGTGACAGGAGCCGCCCGGGCCAACGAGGGTGGCGGAACCGGAGAAACCGCCGCTACCGCTGCAACAACCGTCTCCCCCAATGGGCACGAGGATACAGCCACTGGGGAGTGCCGCTTGTCGACGCTCGAAACCTCAGCTTCCTCGTGGAAGGATAAAGTGTCAACGTCGATGTCGTCCAGGTCAATGTCACCACTAGGGAAATTCTCCCCGCAAAGTCCAAGGAGATCCAGATCATCCGGAGGGATGTCTAGCCCACAGGCTTCGGGCACCCCCTGCGCAGCGCCAGTGGACGAGTGCCCAAGAGGCGCCTTTAAAGAGTTTGCCTTGCGCTCTACCACTATAACGGAATCTGGTCAAAAGGAAGATCTGATGCTCAGCGTGATGAAACTTCCTGAACATAGAGGGCAAATAAAATAAAGAGAACTCCATACCTGTGTGGTCAGATGAAGCAGCCCTAGACGGGGGAATCACTTCATCTTTCAGAAGTCCAGGCTCCTCGGCATCCTCCACCAGACAAGGGACCCTTGGGACCATTCCGCGAGGAATGCAAACTTTTCTTCGTTTAGGGGGGACACCCTCAATTTCGGCCTTCAGGAAATAAGATGCCCCAGGGGCACTAGTAAGCTCGGCATCCAACGCCGGAACGGAAGAAGGGACCCGACGAGCACTGGAAAGGCGGCTACAGCTCCTCTGCGCTCTTTGAAGCCCCAGTCGGAGGCGGCGGTCCTCCACTCCCGCAGAATAATTGAAGCAGAAATTCCTGAACCCGCTACTCGCTAAGACGTCGACCGGAAAACTCGCAAGCAAAGGGAAAACTCGCCCTTCAAGCCACTTGCAGTACTCCGGAGTGACAGCGTCCTGAAATCCGGATTTTGTCCCAGGAAAGAAGCTACTGCCAGTCGACCGAGCGTAGAGAGAAGCCCAGAGGCGGTAACCCTCCTGCGGACTGAAGCGCCCCTGTAACTGCTGAGGCATGCCAGGAACTTCCTGTCGAAATCCCTGTTGGCGAGCGAAGCGGTGAGGGGAGTACTGCTCCACCTCTACCACGTCCCCCTTTCGCCAAACCAAGTAGCCAGGGCGGCAACTGACCATGTTCCAGTATAGGTGGTCCGGGAGCTCCTCGTTGTCGAAAACAGTCGACCTCTCTAAAGGCAGTACCGAATGCTCCGCCAGAAATTCAAAGTCGGCATTGCCCGTCTTCCTCAAAAGGGTGCGAGCACACTCTCTCGGACGCTCCCAGCTGATAAAGGCATTTAAAATCCCCCCTATCCCGGGCAGGAACGACAATTCAGCTGGATGCCCGCGTCTGGCAAAAATCCCTTTGGGAAAATGCAGAGCTATCCAGCCATACAAGTAGTGCAAGGGTCCGAACGCAGCCGACCGGCCAAGCTCCTCCTTGGCCTTATCCGAGCCGGATAAGTCCTAGTAAGTCCCACTGAGAGCCCGGTACAAGGCGCATAATATGGCCGGGGCTAGATTGAAAAGCTCGCCCCTCTCCATCCTGGAAGCTGCAAGGAAGGTCCCCGGACGGATAACCTCACCAGAGCACGGAAGCACGAACCGACAAAGGAAGATGACCAGCCCGGCAGCTCGGTAAACCGCTCGCCACTCCTCGCTGTCACGACTCAAGCCAAGGACTTCCCAGGGACACTGCTTCCCCTCCATTGAATGCTTCTCTCGAGCCAAAGAGTCGATAGGTCTCACGAAGGAGCGAAGCGGAGGTCTCTGCATCTGAGCGACCTTCCACATGGGGTGAGCCGAAGGCGCCGGAGACCTATACTCACCTCTGAACCAAAAGTCGACCCAAGAAGAAGAGCGCACTCGATCCGACTGATCCCGCGCCACAATGATAGCATATGCCTTGAACAAAAGAAGGCAAGACCTCGGAGCGTAGCTGCTGTGCAACAGATCCTTCAAGGCTGGCACCTCTTCTTGGTAGTAGTTCCGTACTTCGGGACACCCGGAAACGATGTGGACGTCGCGAAGCGAGATTCATATCTCCCCCGCTCCAGTAAGGAAGGTATTGGTATCCGTGTTGGAAATAAATCCATGGTAGAGGCCCGCAGCGGAAGCAAAGTGAAGGTCCGAGGACCGTGAGCGGTGTGCGTTACATATCAAAATTTTCATCGAAACGATCTACATATGCGTGTATGAATCTAGCATGGCAACTACGCGAACCCCTAACGATGATCTAACGCGAAAGAACAATCTAGCATGTATGCATGTTCTAATTATGTTTGATCTACTTGTTAGAGATCATACCTGCGTGCAGAATCTTTCACCGCGACAAATTTCTTCTTTGTTGATGGAGACGGGCTACGGATCTGCTCGATATAGCTTCGGTGCGACAGCCATAACGTTTTTCTCCGAACTCCGATTAGGCTGAAATTTGGACTGCAGGTAGCCAACTTCGAGACGTAACTTTTGCAACAAGTTTCACGTCCTTTGGACTTCTGTAGCTCCCGGAATTATAGAAAAAACGCTGATTTTTTGTGCAGATTCTGGACAGCAAAAGGTTGCGGGAGACGCCTTCTAGTTCACCCGATCTCACACGATGCACGGCACCTCGTCGATGGATCTCTGAGTGCCTCCATACGACGAGCCTTCTCCTTCTACGAAACACCACGTGAGGAAGATGAGTCGCCATCCAATGGCGCAAGCGAGGGAGAGAGAGACGAGAGAGGAGATGCGAAGAGAGAAGAGGGGGTGGCTAGGGTTTCCCCCATGGCTTGGGCCGGCCCTAGGGCTTGCATGGCTCATTAATTTCGTCCCCCCCTCTCTCCCTATGCCTTATATAGGGCCGGTCTTATCCTTACGGATAAGCCTAGCGGATAGGATTGACTGATTCAAACCTCTCCCTATATATCTCTTCTTTTATCTCTATCTTTTTCTTGTTTTCGAAAACGGTCAAAACCAGCCCGTTTTCTGCGCCTCTTGACCGACCCTTTCATCGGAGGCAACAACCTCCTGAAACTAATAGGGCCGGCCTTTATCAGTCTCTCAACACTTAGTGCCGGCCCCCCTAGTGCATAGTGGCGCATGGTATGACCAAAACGCCTTTATGTCACTAGTTGGTCGTTTCTCGTGTACGAGACTTTGCAAGGCACACATAAGTGAAGTGCACCAGTGATTTCACTATTCTCTGAGGTTCCCGTAGGGTGCCCCTAGTGAAGTCAACTCGCAACATATCCCAATGCATCGCACCCATGTGGCAAAGTCCACTTATGACAAGGAATTGCTACATGCGTCACTGCACTAACCTAGGGTTTCCCCTTAGTGCACACACGTAGCTACGCATCTACCGTGCACTAGTGCGAAGCACTCACGGAGCATAGGCTTGGAATTCTCGCTTCCTCTAACTACGTTCTGTGTTTCGATGAGATGGTATAAGAACCGTACATAATGTCGATAAGGTGGAACCTTCAGGGACCAGGGTTCATGGCTTCTAATTCAGACTCGATCGACACACTACCTGAGTGTACCATTGATCCTCTGAGTCTGAGTTAACCTGCATAGCCACCCAGAGTGTGACGCAGGCTATACTCCAATTCCCCCGGACTTACTATGTTCTCCCTCATACCCCTGCTCTCCGCTTAGTATGGTAAACCCGATGTCCCTCCACTGGTGCCATGATGCAACTCGAGCAGTGGAGAATACCGTCAGACTCGAGTGCTCATATGACTTGGTTCATTCCAGGTTGACCACATACATCGTACCTCCGATTACTCTTCAGAGCAACCGGATCCGTCACCAGTCCAACTGATGACCACCTGGCCAGGGTTTAATACGACGTAGGTCAGACCAAGGAACGCACCTCCCGTTAGGGGTGTGGATAGCCTGCATGAGTGACACGCTGATGCAACGCCAGCCGGGTAACCCAGTACAACGTGGTTTTGGATCACTGCATCCGGATCCTCACACATTGGTGCGCCAAAGCACCACACAACTGGTTAGTCCATCAGACATGGTTCCTTAGGGTTTAGGACTGTTTTATCCTAAGCAAAAACACGGTTTAGTGCACCGATGTCTGCTCATCGATCTGTGCACCGTGTTGGTTTCGTTCGGCCACAGACACTGTGCCTGGTAATGACCGTGGTGGAGACACCCTTGCTCTGTCATCCCAACAGCTTATCCTGATAGGGCGACCAACCCTTATCAGAGCTGCGAACGTATTTAGGTTACATGGGACCAGTCCCTTGAGTCTCCCACTCAAGTGAATTACCATGTAGCCATGGCTCTCTAATATGTAATCAGAACACGTACTAAGGTACGTACCAATATGCATTCCTATATTATCAACCATACATAGCTAAACTATAGGTTTTTACGAGCTATAGACCTCACCAATTCTAACAATCTCCCACTAGGTCTAACGAGTAATAACGATGTTGAGCTCTGTAGCTTCTACATGCTGCCCAAAAGCCTTTGCAGGAATTCCCTAAAGGAATTGGCAACATTGTCTGTAGATTCCACCTCAGTACCGCTACTTGCATTTCCTCCTATAACTGTCAGATCAAGTGGAGTTTGTACTTGATGGGTTTCCCCTCACGGCGGTGCCTAGTCTCCTTGGACCTTGCTTACCGCTCTTCTGTTGTAACAACAGATAACTGAGCCTCTGGTACGCATCCCAAGTTCTCTAAGAACTTCCTAAGCCTTACCACCTGATATACTACTTCGCACGCAACAACGTGCTAAGCCTCTGTGGTAGAGTCTGTGATGCACTTGCTTCACACTCTACCAACTACCGCTTCTAATCCCAAGATAAAAATAATCCCTGAAATCGATTTTCTGGAACGCACATCTGACACCAAAGTCAGATCTCGTGTGTCCAATCGATATCAGGACCTGTGAAGTGCAATCTAACTCACAATCCTTACTTAATGAGGATTTCTGAGTATACCCTTCACATTGGTCCAGAGATCTGGACCCGGGTTCAACTGAAACCGACCCATCATTCCTGCTGCGCAATAGATATCTAGCCTCGTAAAACGAATCTGGCTAGAATCTTATCTTCATGCATAGCCTGTGACAGCAAGAGAACCTTGCTCTGGTTATCTAGAGTTACCTTGATTCCTAGAGCATAACTCGCCTCACTAGGGTCTTTCACATCGAATTGTGATGACAACAAACCTTTACCGTAAACAATATTCTTACGTCATTTTCAATCAGTAGGATATCGTTAACGTAAAGTACTACGTACACCCTTGTAGCTTTTTCACCTTTCTTGTACCCACTTGGTTTATCATCATTCTGATCAAATCCGTGTGAGCGGATTTCCTTGATCAAAATAGATATTCCAACTTGGATGCTTGCATCAGTCCATAAATGAACCTTTGCAACTTACATCACATATGTTCCTGACCTACTGACACAAAGCTTGGGGCGATATCATCCATATGTCCTTTCCAAATTTCCGTTAGGGAATAACTGTCTTGACATCCATCTACCAGATCTCCCAACTATAATGGGCTGCGATGGATTAAGAGGATCCGTTATAGACTTATGCATAGCTACCAATGAGATGGTTTTGACATAGTCAATCCCTTCTACTTTGGTAACTAATCTAGCTACTGAAGTCTTAACTGGGTGCTCTTCTTATACACCTCCTACACCCTGAAGGGTGATAGTGTCATAAGTGTCAAGACTGTTCCAAGGGACATTGATGCTGATTTGCCTCCATGGTCTTTTGTCAGTCAGAGCTGTTGGAAGCTCCCACTACTTCTTCGTAGCTCTAGGGATCATCCTCCTGAAACTCTAGATTAACTATCGAAGTTTCTCCATAGTATCTTTCAGGAGCTCTGATGGTCCCACAACGATGAGGTGGTGGTGGTACAAAGGAAGGTCCCATTACTTCTTCGTAGATCTAGGGATCATCCTCCTGAAACTCTGGATTGACTATCGAAGTTTCTCCATAGTATCTTTCAGGAGCTCTGATGCTCCCACAACGATGAGGTGGTGGTGGTACAAAGGAAGCTCCCACTACTTCTTCGTAGATCTAGGGATCATCCTCCTGAAACTATGGATTAACTATCGAAGTTTCTCCATAGTATCTTTCAGGAGCTCTGATGCTCCCACAACGATGAGGTGGTGGTGGTACAAAGTGAATCGTTTCTACAGTACCTGGTATACTAGTTTCTGTATCATCTACTCCCACTACGTTTTCAGATGCGCACACTCTACCAGTACCCAGTAGTTCACCCAGAACTACCTTACTGATAAACTTATGGTCTATAATATAATCCTGGTCTAAGTAGATGGTGTTCGTAGAAATGATTACCTTCCAAACCTCAAGATCATAGAATAGTCCACCTTATGCCTCCTAAGGGTAACCTACAAACAGATATGCCTGGAACTATATCTCCATCTCATCCCTATTGTCCCTTTGCACAAGTGCAAGACAACCCGATATCTCGAGACTCTATAGTGTCAGCTTTCGCTTAGACCATAGCTCTCTATAGGTCTGAGGTACTGATCTAGATGAGAGATAGTTTCAGATATAAGCTACTGTTTTAAGGTACAACCCCACCAAAGGTGGGTCATACACTTGGCAATATTCATCATACTATGCATCATTTCAAACAGAGTCCGATTCCTTCTCTCGGAGACTTCATTCTGACGTGTCATCCTTGGAGCATTTAACTGGGAGATAATCCCATGCTCTTTTAGGATCCTATGGAACTCGTCCGATAGTGACTTATTCCTTCGATTAAATCGAAGAGTCTTCTATCGTCTAGACGCTCTTGGAACCATAGACATCAAAATAACTAACACCAATACCTTAGTGGCCCTTTTAGTTATTCTGCCTTCCAAATAACACTCATAGGTTAGAAGGATCTCCGATGAATCTGTGAACAAAAACTCGGCCTTCTTTTACCTCTGAATTTATCTGAGGCAGAATATCTAAATCAGAGGGGTCACAAATGGGATAGCTTCTCCGAAGGATTTAGATGAATTTCAATTAGACACTGCAGCTGTCATGAAATCTATTTCCGAATTAGGATTAAATACAAAGAGATTTTTCTGATCTATTCCTCTAACTATGAAGCTATCTATTCAGTTTAAGATACACACCTACGGTGCTGTCTAAAACTAAAAAAAACTTCATTTACTAAGGAGGAAACAGAACTACATCTCTAAAAATCAAAATCCGTGTTTCAGAAAAACTAAGACAATCATATCTAACAGCTTCCGCAGCGGCTTATGGCATAAGTACCTATGTTAGGATTACTTCACTATAAAGTAGCCCTCTGCTTTCCTTGAATCTCTGTAGACCCGAAGTCTACATTCCAAGAAGCATAAGAACTGCTACTAGATAGCGACTCAACTCCTAACAACCTGAGGCCATACTCAATCTTCAAATATCCTCTATACTCGCCAAAACAGAAACACTTCCGTCCTTAGCGTTACCAT
Source organism: Chamaelirium japonicum (assembly GCA_947650365.1). Taxonomy (NCBI): domain Eukaryota; kingdom Viridiplantae; phylum Streptophyta; class Magnoliopsida; order Liliales; family Melanthiaceae; genus Chamaelirium; species Chamaelirium japonicum. Next base: position 1,838,043 of record CANTAL010000028.1, read on the forward strand.
ACTTAGGAGTCCACACCAGTTTCTGCACTAGAATATTTTTCGATCTCTTATAAGTTACTCCCTTAGGTTCTTCTAAAGAAGACCTAGGTTAAGCACTAAAGGCTTTGCCTTTAATCTTGATCCCATCCTTTGTCTCTTAGAAATCTCCTTAGAAGTTCTGCGTTTGTCATCTCTAGCTTGTTAAAGCTAAAGTCTCTGACAACGGCTTCGAGGTTCCAGACAAGGATGCAAGACAGACGTCTTCCACCACCTCGTCATCTGGTACCATGTCTTTGGAATCTAGTTCGATCTGGAACTCAAGTATGTGTTCCCGAACAAACATACCCTCAGACATCTCGGTACCGACAAGTATCTTGGTGGATAAGCGATGAGTCTACCGACTTCGCCTAGCAGACATCTTATGCAAGTAAAACTTTATTAGAGAAGACCCGGCATATCTCTGACTCACTTCTAAAGAGTTGTCCGCAAGTCTGCTATAACATAGCACTTGCACATCTCCTTTGACTCTTGCTAGTCGTCATATGCCCTAGTCAGTGCCCTAGTGATATCTAGACCCGTTAGGTCTAGTACAGGGATATTTAGATTGGAAGCCAATGTACGTTTACTACCCTAAGCATAAGCTAGAGATAGTGCTTCCGCTCTATGTAGTTAGAGACCCGATAACTGGTTCTCTTATGGGATAACGGATAGGGGAACTATATGGTTGAATGAAAACGAATGCAAAATAACTTATTTTATGGAATTTTAAAATAAGCTAATTATATCCAAATGTCAGCGCTACCCTCACAGCGAAGACACCTCTATGGATTAATTAACCATGTATGTAAGATCTCGGAATAGGCTGCACCTGTCCAAGGGGGCAGTGTGCAGGTCATCCGCTTACACGGGTCTTTCCCTTGACCTTATCCAAATCGGCCAACTAAGGGCTTTGATGAACCATGGTTATCTTTTGGCCAGTACCACGTGATCACCATTGTCTTCGCAACGAATACCTCACGTGTACTTCGGATGCTTAACCACGAGCCTAGGCAATTACGGAACGGAAGTTCTAACGGCCCCCACGAGGGTGAGTAAAAGCCTGAACCCTTGGCGCCGTAATCGCCATATCCTGAGGGAGATCACTAAGTAGCTTGGCATGGAAAAACACAGCTCTCACCCGAGGGGGTTGTTGAGTTATGCCCTCCCACCCGAGCACGAAGTGATTGGCCGTGGAGGCCGGAGGATCTCTAAAAGTCCTCTCTTGCATCCCTTATTAAATTTGAGGGTTATTTAATGCAAGTATGAGTGTATACTAAGGTCACGACAACCTATACACTAGACCCTGGTCATACCGTGCTCCCACTAGCGTTTTAAGCCTTTCGCAAAGCATTAATCGCTCTTGGAATATCATAGTCCCTGCCTCGAGTGGATTTCTCCACTCAAGGGTCACATTACATATCCCAAGAACATCGATGCTCCGCAAACCTAGCTATCACGCTAATGCTCTAGAGCCTAGCCTAAGCTCAGACTGACAGGAAAGGTCTTCCACTACCATGGCGCCTTGCTTATAAATTTGACGAATGATGTCATAGTAGAATTCCAACTCATTCTAGGTTTCGATGCTTGCCAAATAGGCACACCCGACTAATCGGGTGTTGACCTAATGGGGGCATAACCAAATGTAAGGAATTCATTATATCATCAAGGGTCAATTAAATAATAGGCGTCACTAGTGGAATCCTATCCTAATAAGGTCGCTAGGACCCGAGGGGAAAGGGCATCCCTCTAACACAGATAATTAAATTATCGCATCGGGGTTCTCTACAGAAATAAAAAGAAGTACTGAAAGAAACAAGCACACAACTGAATCAAGTTCAGGGTCCAACCCCTGAACCTGACTGGCACAGTGCAGGCTCTTTGTCTCCTTCGCAAGGCTCCTCGATCCGGTGCAAGCCTCTGTATACGATCTCCTGACACTTTATGCCCTTTGCCGTCATCGTGTACGCTTCGCCGGATCGCCATCGTCCTCCAAGGTTCCGCTCGTCCTTCCGGTGGTGGATCTCTACGGCAAGTCCTCCTCTTCAATCTGTAACCGAAAAAGCTCTAGTACGCTTCGAGCAAGTGCTCGCTCATACATAATTTCCTAGAACGAAAAGGAAAACAAACCTAGCAAAAAGCCTGAGAATCAAGGGTGGTAAATCTTCACCTCTTGCCTGACTATGGCTCTAAAATCTATCCACACACAGAAGAAAAAACATCCAGACAAAATCGCTAACACGGGGTCCGACCCCCGGTAGCAAGCAATCACATATCCAGAATAATTTTAGAAGCGGCGCCCTGCAAGAACGATTCATAGAACATACAAAATATACTATGCATGATCTACTCGTAGAACCCCGATGGCGGCACATACTATTCATGCGCGCACATGACGTTTTCATGAAAAATATGAAACGCACACCACTAGCGTGCTCTGATACCAATTGTTGGAAATAAATCCATGGTAGAGGCCCGCAGCGGAAGCAAAGTGAAGGTCCGAGGACCGTAAGCGGTGTGCGTTACATATCAAAATTTTTATCGAAACGATCTACATATGCGTGTATGAATCTAGCATGGCAACTACGCGAACCCCTAACGACGATCTAACGTGAAAGAACAATCTAGCATGTATGCATGTTCTAATTATGTTAGATCTACTTGTTAGAGATCATACCTGCGTGCGGAATCTTTCACCGCGACAAATTTCTTCTTTGTTGATGGAGACGGGCTACGGATTTGCTCGATATAGCTTCGGTGCGACAGCCATAACCTTTTTCTCCAAACTCCGATTAGGCTGAAATTTGGACTGCAGGTAGCCAACTTCGAGACGCAACTTTTGCAACAAGTTTCACGTCCTTTGGACTTCTGTAGCTCCCGGAATCACAGAAACAAAGCTGATTTTTTGTGCATATTCTGGACAGCAAAAGGTTGCGGGAGACGCCTTCTAGTTCACCCGATCTCACACGATGCACGGCACCTCGTCGATGGATCTCTGAGTGCCTCCATACGACGAGCCTTCTCCTTCTACGAAACACCACGTGAGGAAGACGAGTCGCCATCCAATGGCGCAGGCGAGGGAGAGAGAGACGAGAGAGGAGATGCGAAGAGAGGAGAGGGGGTGGCTAGGGTTTCCCCCATGGCTTGGGCTGGCCCTAGGGCTTGCATGGCTCATTAATTTCGTCCCCCCCTCTCTCCCTATGCCTTATATAGGGCCGGCCTTATCCTTACGGATAAGCCTAGCGGATAGGATTGACTGATTCAAACCTCTCCCTATATATCTCTTCTTTTATCTCTATCTTTTTCTTGTTTTCGAAAACGGTCAAAACCAGCCCATTTTCTGCGCCTCTTGACCGACCCTTTCATCGGAGGCAACAACCTCCTGAAACTAATAGGGCCGGCCTTTACCAGTCTCTCAACACTTAGGGCCGGCCCCCCTAGTGTATAGTGGTGCATGGTATGACCAAAACGCCCTTATGTCACTAGTTAGTCGTTCCTCGTGTACGAGACTTTGCAAGGCACACATAAGTGAAGTGCACCAGTGATTTCACTATTCTCTGAGGTTCCCGTAGGGTGCCCCTAGTGAAGTCAACTCGCAACATGTCCCGGTGCATCGCACCCATGTGGCAAAGTCCACTTATGACAAGGAATTGCTACATGCGTCACTGCACTAACCTAGGGTTTCCCCTTAGTGCACACATGTAGCTACGCATCTACCGTGCACTAGTGCGAAGCACTCACGGAGCATAGGCTTGGAATTCTCGCTGCCTCTAACTACGTTCTGTGTTTCGATGAGATGGTATAAGAACCGTACATAATGTCGATAAGGTGGAACCTTCAGGGACCAGGGTTCATGGCTTCCAACTCAGACTCGATCGACACACTACCCGAGTGTACCATCGATCCTCTGAGTCTGAGTTAACCTGCATAGCCACCCAGAGTGCGACGCAGGCTGTACTCCAATTCCCCCGGACTTACTATGTTCTCCCTCATACCCCTGCTCTCCGCTTAGTATGGTAAACCCGATGTCCCTCTACTGGTGCCATGATGCAACTCGAGTAGTGGAGAATACCGTCAGACTCGAGTGCTCATATGACTTGGTTCCTTCCAGGTTGACCACATACATCGTACCTCTGATTACTCTTCTGAGCAACCGGATCTGTCACCAGTCCAACTGATGACCACCTGGCCAGGGTTTAATACGACGTAGGTCAGACCAAGGAACGCACCTCCCGTTAGGGGTGTGGATAGCCTGCATAAGTGACACGCTGATGCAACGCCAGCCGGGTAACCCAGTACAACGTGGTTTTGGATCACTGCATCCGGATCCTCACACATTGGTGCGCCAAAGCACCATACAACTGGTTAGTCCATCAGACATGGTTCCTCAGGGTTTAGGACCGTTTTACCCTAAGCAGAAACACGGTTTAGTGCACCGATGTCTGCTCATCGATCTGTGCACCGTGTTGGTTCCGTTCGGCCACAGACACTGTGCCTGGTAATGACTGTGGTGGAGACACTTACGCTCTGTCATCCCAACAGCTTATCCTGATAAGGCGACCAACCCTTATCAGAGCTGCGAACGTATTTAGGTTACATAGGACCAGTCCCTTGAGTCTCCCACTCAAGTGAATTACCATGTAGCCATGGCTCTTTGTTCTGTAATCAGAACACGTACTAAGGTACGTACCAATATGCATTCCTATATTATCAACCATACATAGCTAAACTATAGGTTTTTACGAGCTATAGACCTCACCAATTCTAACAGTCCGGACACCAGAGCTTACAAAGGGCGTGATACATCCCCTCAGGACGGCTGTACTCTCGACGAGCCGGAGCCAGAAACTTGGCTAATAAGTTCATCTCGGGTTCCGCGCCAAAGACCTCGCAGAGCTCGCCCATCCATTCGCGAAAGCCACAAAGGTATTGAAGTCTTCATCATAATGGTGGAACGGAATACTCAAACTCGGCCGGAGAAGCTTCATGGAAATCCCTTCGTCAGTATAAATCTTTTCGCTCAATTTCAGCATCCCATAAGTCGCATCCGCAACTCCATCTTCCGTGATGCGCTCGTGGACAAAGACACGGAGCAACGACAGAAGGTCTTCCCGCCTCGAGTGGCGATAACGGTGCACACGAGTATGGGGAAAGCGAAGGCACCTCTTCCCATCGGAGAAGTCCTCGGCTATCCACCCTGGAGAATTCAAACTCTCGAAGACGCGAGCCCTGGAGGGCCATGAAGGGAGACAAGTCAAGACGAGTTCATATCAAAAAAAAAAAAAGGGGCCTGCACCCCTGTCAAGAGGATTGCCCGACTCAAGGTCACTCGCCAGCCAACCCGCATCCGTGTCGCGGCCCGTGCGCCACGAGCCGACGCTGTTATCATCGGCACCTTCGAAGTCCAGAAGAAAAAAGGGGAGAAAAGAACGTGCAAAAGGAAAGAAAGAGAAAGCCTCAAAAAAAAAAAAAAGTCAGCGAGTGGGGCCCACGGGCCCCTCTCCCCCAATCAATGACCGACAGCCAAAGAAGGGGGGGGACCACAGCGCCCCCCTCCTCCGTTCTGGTCGGGGCCAACTCCGACCCCGTCGCCGATACAACAGGGGAGGGGGGGGGGGCGCCCAACTCGGGGCCACCGCCGCCCCTTCGCCGACCCGTTCGGGGCCGAGCCCGACCCGGCCGCCGCCGCCTGCGCGCGCACCCCGACCCGGCCGCCGTGACCTCCGCGCCCGCGCCCGCACCCGGCCGCCGCGCACCCCGCGCGCCGCCGCCATACGCGCGCCGTCACCGCCTACGCGCCACCGCACCGCAGCCCCGTGCGCCGGCCCCACTGCTGCCGCTGCTGCTTCTACGGGCCGGAGCCGAAGGAGAAGAAGAAAGAAAAAGAAAAAGAAAAAGAAAAAGAAAAAAAAAAGGAAAAGAAAAGAAAAGGAAAAGAAAAGAAAAAGAGAAGAAGAAGAAGAAGGAGGAAGAGAGAGGCGGCGAAGGCGACCCGCACCTCAGCCGCGCTCCTCCATCCTCCCCGCCTCGATCCTCGCCGCATCGTCGCTTCGAGCCCGCCTTCGCAACGACCGCCAAATCGCGCACCATCGCCGCCGACGAAAGAGGCGACACCGAGAAGATGGAGCAAGTCACGTGCAACCCCAGGCAGCTCACTTCCGACGGCGGTCTCCAGAAGCCGACAGAACCTTCGCAAAGAAGCACAACGACAGATGAAGATGGTAGGGGTCCTTAAATAGACTCCCAACCCTGCCCACAAAAAGAATCAAGGACAAGCGCTCTACGATTCCTACGTGTCCAAACCCTACACGCTCTCACCGACGCGCTCGTCCTTGAGAGGGCATTTGTAGACACACGAATTTCGTCGGACCCGAACCCGACTTATGTGGGCCGACACGGATGCAAACCCGACACGCGGACCCGACTCGCACGCACCGGTGCGGACCCGGACCCGACTCGCACCTAGCAAAGAGAAGCGGACCCCACACTTCAAGGGGGGCCGGCCCCTAAGTTCGAACCCCATGGGGTCGGCCCCTACTAGGACACGAGCCACATGGGGGCCGGCCCTACTAGGACCCGAACCCCATGGGGGGCCGGCCGGCCCTGCAAGGAAAGGAAAGAAAAGGAAAGAAAAGAAAAGAAAGAAAAGAAGAGGAAAGAAAAGAAAGGAAAGAAAAGAAAAGAAAAGGAAAGAAAAGGAAGAAAAGGAAGTAAGAACCGCCATGCGCGGGGGGAGGTTGCGTATGACGTCTGCACACACGCGGATCTGCGTCGATCCCTCGATCCGACGCACAAGACGAAGCGCCCGATCGCCATCGATTTTGTGTGCGAAATCCAGCCATAATTGCCTCGCCAGAAAAGGAAAACAAATAAACGTTATTCCCCTTATCAATGGATGAATAAATCCAGGGTAATTATGAGAGAGATAGAAAAGGGATTTAAAATTAAAAGTTCCCATATCTCTCTCCCCACCCCTTTGCCTATAAATAGAGGGGGTGGGGGAAGATTCAAAGGGCCGATGGTTGAAGACCGAAGACGAAGCGCGGGAGCTCTGCAGAAGAGGCGATGCTTCTTCATCGACCCAAGGCTTCACGAGGCACGGTCAAGCCTGTCCCAAGGGATCGGCTTACCAAAAGCTCTCATCGACGTGAAGACCCTTGCACACGAAGATCAAGACATCGACTCCGTGCACGCTTCTTCATCGACCCAAGGCTTCACGAGGCACGGTCAAGCCTGTCCCGAGGGATCGGCTTACCGAAAGCTCTCATCGACGTGAAGACCCTTGCACACGAAGACCAAGACTTCGACTCCGTGCACGAAGAAGAAAGCTCGGAGAAGAAGACCCTTCGACTCCGAAGACGCCAGAAGTAAAGGCCGGAGAAGAAGCTCGGAGCGGCACTACCCCGTCGGCTCCAACAAACTATCGATCCCGATCAAGCTCCAAAGTCCGGAGGAGAGAAACGAAGCGTCATCACCCCATCGTCTTCAACAAACGCCTGCGCCATCCACGAAGAAGAAAGCCTGGAGCAGACCGCTCGGAGCGGCACTACCCCGTCGTCTCCAACAAGCCTTCGACTCCGATCAAGCCCAAAAGCCCGGAGAAGAAGAGAAGCGACGCTACACCCGTCATCTTCAACAAAGCCTTCGACTCCGATCAAGCCCAAAAGCCCGGAGAAGAAGAGAAGCGACGCTACACCCGTCATCTTCAACAAAGCCTTCGACTCCAATCAAGCTCAAAAGCCCGGAGAAGAAGAGGAGCGGCACTACCCCGTCGTCTCCAACAAGCCTTCGACTCCGATCAAGCCCAAAAGCCTGGAGAAGAAGAGGAGTGGCACTACCCCGTCATCTCCAACAAGCCCTCAACTCCGATCAAGCTCAAAAGCCCGGGGAAGAAGAACGAAGCGGCGCTACACCCGTCATCTTCAACAAAGCCTTCAACTCCGATCAAGCCCAAAAGCCCGGAGAAGAAGAGAAGTGGCGCTATACCCGTCATCTTCAACAAAGCCTGCAACTCCGATTACGCCAAATACGCCCGGAGAAGAAGCTGACGCCATAACCGTCGTAGAGGCCGATGGTTGAAGACTGAAGACGAAGCGGGGGAGCTCTGCAGAAGAGGAGACGCTTCTTCATCGACCCAAGGCTTCACGAGGCACGGTCAAGCCTGCCCTGTCGGGATTGGCTTACCGAAAGCCCTCATCAACGTGAAGACCCTTGCACACGAAGATCAAGACTTCGACTCCGTGCACGAAGAAGAAAGCTCGGAGAAGAAGATCCTTTGACTCCGAAGACGCCAGAAGCAAAGGCCGAAGAAGAAGCTTGGAGCGGCACTACCCCGTCGGCTCCAACAAATCCTCGATCTCGATCAAGCTCCAAAGCCCGGAGGAGAGAAACGGAGTGGCACTACCCCGTCAGCTTCAACAAATCCTCGATCCCGATCAAGCTCCAAAGCCCGAAGGAGAGAAACAAAGCGTCATCACCCCGTCGTCTTCGACAAACGCCTGCGCCATCCACGAAGAAGAAAGCCTGGAGCAGATCGTCTGAAGCGTCGCTACCGCGTCGTCTTCATCAACAAAAGCCGACGCTACAACCGTCGCACGGAGACCGTCGTCACCCCCGCTGTCTTCGACAACAAAAGCCAACGCTACAACCGTCGCACGGATACCGGTGCTACCCCCACCATCTTCGAAAGCATTCTTCGACTCCGATCACGCCAAAGAAGCCCGGAGAAAAAGAGAAGTCCAGTCAACACGCAAACCGTCGAAGCACCGGAGAAGTAGCCCACGTCATTCAAAGAAGAAGATCGAGTTGACGCTGAAGCTAAAGCCAACACAAGAAGCCAAAGCAAAGTCCCAGTAAAGCCCGCGCCAAAGCAACGCAAGTGCCAAAGCTAAGCGACTATGCAGGCCACGAGCAAAAGCACCGCACGTTCTAGCCGATACGACGCGAAGTCCGGAAGAACAAAAGCATCGCAAGTCTCTCCCGGCTACGTCCAAGCGCAAGCGCCGAAGCAACGCAAAAGCCAGAGCCACGCCGGAGCCAAGCCAAAGCCAAAAAGCCGAAGCCAAAGCCGACGCCAAAAGCACGATCGACGCCGCGAACCGACGATCAAGGACGCCGAGGTCAAGCAAGGAGTGAGGAAGACACGAAGACCGAGGAACGAAGCCGAAAAACCCCCTAGCCGAGAAAGCGCGAAGCACGGAAGGGACAAAGCGACGGTGGACATTCCTTAGCCTCTCCAAAACCCTCACCCTGTAAAGACCCCTGTCCTGGGCAGCCCCTTCAGAGCTCTCACACGAACACCACGTGGAGACGCGGATCAAAGGGATCCTCCAGAAGATCTTTCCCACAATCCCCTGATCAAAACTCGCCGCAACCCGGACTCGCTACACCCGAGCCACCCGGGTCCCGGCCACACTTGTAATCTGATTCTGCCCAATAAAGACGACCCGTGCTTTTTCCATCGCCACAATAGTGTTGAATCGGATCTTAATTGAATCGGATCAAGGTAAACCTAGATCTGACCGGATTATGTTTTGAATCGGATCGAATCATTTTTAATCGGATATCAGATCAAAAATTTACTACCAAATCCGAGCTATTCGGATTGGATTCAGATTAAGATCTACTTCGTTGACAGGCCTAAATGTCATCATTACTCTCTCATTAATTTCCATGTAGCCAACTCTATATGCATGTAATCACCTCTCTAAACGGGATTATTCCTCTTTCATGGAGGATTCATTATCATTTATCGATATAAATAATGGAATAGTATAAAGATATGACATTGAGAAGCGTAAATTCTTTTGGCATTTATCAAGTTTTATAAATCTTCCGGATACCAAAAGCTCATTCTGTAAACGCTCATGAGGAATCTTCTAACCATCTTCTACTTCATTGTCCATTTTCTAAGAGGATTTGGTATTACAAAATCGAAATAACCTCTCATCCTAGTGGTTTACTTTCAACCTTGGAGCTCTTGGTGTAGGAGAAGAGTGTCACCTGACCATAGGCGGACATGGGACACCTTTTGCAAAGCGACGTGCTAGAGCATTTGGTTGGAGCGAAATACGAGGTTTTTCGTCCATATATATTAACAACCCTGAAGGTCTGATCTGCTGGATTTTGAAGTTTGTGAAGTTATGATCACCCAACCATCGGGGTAGATTGAGAGATGATTTTGCAGTTGGGGTCCATTCCACAACGAGGGATTTTTCAAAAATAATGATTGTATGTACTTCTTGTAATTGTCCTTTCTTTTAATTTGCTTTGCTAAAAAAATATTGATCATCATTGAATAATTCCATCCCCACCCTCCTCTCCAAAAAAAAAAATGAAATATATCTAGACTCCGCCTTGAGTCGAGAACGATTTTGTTCCACTTCCCGACCCTTCCCTCAAAAAAAAAAAAAAAAAAAAAAATATATATATATATATATATATATATATATATATATATATATATATATATATATATATATATATATATATATATATATATATATATATATATATATATATATATATATATATATATATATATATATATATATATATATCTATACTCAGTCTTAAGTCGAGAACGATTTTGTTCCACCCTCCTTAAAGCGCTCAGAGCATTCCCCTCTCTCATTAGTCAGGGGTTTTTGTTATTTCACACGATGAATAATATAAAATGACATACACGTAGGGATGGCAACGGTGCGGTTTAAAATCGTGAACCGTGGAAAACCGCACCGCATAGTGCGGTTTTGGTTTGCCAAAGTATAAAACCGTTGTGGTGCGGTGCGATTTCGGTTTGCGGTTTTGATGTTGCGGTGCGGTTTCGGTTTTGTCCAAAACCGTAAAAAATCGTACCGTTTAGATCATTATAATGTTAAACCGCGGTGCACCGCACCGCATGATGCGGTTTCGGTTTTATATATGGTACACCGTCGCGGTGCGGTGCGGTTTCAGTGTGGCGATTCGGTGTTGCGGTGCGGTTTCGGTTTTGTCCAAAATGGTACCAAACCACACCGTTGCCATCCCTACATACACGCCCTTAAAATATGAGAGAGAGAGAGAGAGAGAGAGAGAGAGAGAGAGAGAGAGAGAGAGAGAGAGAGAGGGGGGGGGGGGGGGGGATGGTCCAACCTCTTTTAAGGAGATTGGAAAAGAATCTGAGTCGGCGTGTTGACCTCACGGCATAGTTCGTGGAGGAGCAGCGCCCATCGCGGCGGTCCTCGTTTTGCATGCTGCACCTAATACCGCTCATTTCTCCAAACCAAGTGGGAACGTAAAGTGGTACTCTTCAATCTCCCTCGCGACGTAAAAGAGGACTTCGTTGCAGCTGGCACAGCCCCAGAAGCACGAGCATGGGAGCACGAGCTATGCACGTGTGCCTCTTCCGGTAGTAAATACCTCGGCCGATCGAGTCAAGGCGGTCATCGGGACCGCCCCTCGCTGCCAAAATCCAGGATCTCGCACCGGGAGGTGATCGTACTTCATAAACCTCAGTTTAGGGGTGGCAATGGGTCATGTCGGGTCGGGTCGGATCGGATTCGTGTCGTGTCTAAAACCCCTAGACTCGGACCCAACCCAATTAGCTAATCGTGTCAAGATCCTAAATCCGAACCCGACCAGTTTATAAACGGTTAGACCCGATAAGACCCGTTAGATCCGTTTACCACACAGCTCTGTTCAGTTGACCCGATCCGACTCGACCCGATAGACTCGTTGGTACCACATTATCATATTGCGGGTAGACCCGACCCGACCCGTTGAATTTTAAACGGGTCTTTCCAGATCTATCGTGTCCAGACCCTAAACCCAAACCCGACCCGTTTATTAAACGGATCTATCATGTCGACCCGTTTACGACCTTAACCCGTTTAACCTTGATCCAGACCTGCTAACTTCGGGTCGGGTCGTATCGGGTCCAAAATTGCCAGCCCTACCTCAGATTATGCAGCTGAACTCGAACCATCCACTAACGAGTACGATTTTGTTCCAACATCTTTAAGGAGATTGGAGCATCCCGCTCTCTCTCATTGGTCCAATCCAAGGATATGTTTGTCATTTTATACTTTTTATCATGGTAAAACATAAAAACCCACGAGATGGACCAATGAGAGAGAGCGGGATGCTCCAACCTCTTTAATGAGGTTTCAACAAAATCGTTCTCGTCCACTAACGGCTGGAGCAGCTAGGAAGGGAAGGGGCCACCTGATTGGACTTATAAACGGCTCGATTCTGACGTCACCCAAACGGCCGTTTCCTTGTTGTCTTTAAGGAAGAGGTCCAGCTCCCCCAAGTGTCGGCAGATCCTCAACCACCGTTTTTTTTGTTTTTGATGAAAATGTTTACACTACTTTATCATAATAAAAATAAAAAAGGTTTTATTCACCCGTCATCCCCACATGGTGGTGAAGCATTACCACCCAACGTAGACCGTTGGATGCATATCACCGGTGAAATATCATACATCACTGCTGACATTCATACGTCAGCAGTGTCATATCATATGCATCTAGCGGTCCACACTGCGAGGTAATGCTTCACCACCCTATTAGGACTGTGAACAAAATCATTTTCTAAAGAAATCAAACAAACTAAAGAACCACAGCAACACGCAACAATCGTATGAAAAAAAACACGTCATTGGAAAAGCAGAAGGCTCAATGCCGAGGGGATACGTGGGCACTGAAGCAGTCTTACCAGCACCAAACACAACCTTAGACCTCAGAGGTGGAAGGACCAAGATGACCATCAGCCCCCTCACCCTTCTTTTTCGCTGCTTTGGATGGCCTTCCCATGGCCGTCAACCGGCTCGCCAATAACAATAATCCTGAACTCTGTGAGGTAGTCGTCATAGCGTTGGCCATTAAGGTTGACCGATGAGTTTAACACAGAAGTAACTAACGCCAACCGCATCTGAGTGGGAGCCCCGAAACCTCAAGCTATGTCGAGGTGTATCAGCATCACGTTGATTTTGAAGGGCACAAGGTGGCGCAACAAAAAGGACATCCGAGGGAACAAAAAAATCCCTTGGAGAATCCTGCAAAAGGCAATGGAAACTGCAGGGGTGAACTGTTCCCTGACACGTGTAAGATGACTCATCAAAAGCCACCAATTGCACCGTGAACTCGAAACTCCCACCACCAATTCTTGAGATGGTGACGTGTTGCACCCCGATTACCGATTCCTGGGGCAACATTAGGAAAAAGTAATCACCAAGGGTCGTATCATCTTGCCTAGCAAAATACTACAACATCAGCAGCCAGTGCTTCCAATCTGTCACACAGCGACTAACACTTTCTCGCACTCATCTTCCTCACCCTTACAACACAATAGGTATACCAGTGGCTGAGCTCAGCTCCACAGCGCTAGCTCGTCAACACTCCACCCGTTGGCAACCACATTAGCCCGCTCGTCGGTAATTGAATTAGTTAATTTAATCGTAAGTGATAATGTACTCCATCGAGGTGTCCCCCCTCAATCCGACACTTGCACAAAATAGTGCCCCCGCTGTCTCGAACCAGCCCTCATAAAGACTAACCACAAGTCCCCAACTTGGACATTGTTCCATCGTGATCCATCGGTCTTGGACCAATCCTGAAAGATACTAACCACAAGCTCCCCAACTATAACATCTTTTCAATATTCGATCAGTCGATGTCGCCGAGCCATCCAGGGTGAAGATATTACAACACAAGTAGCTCCCCTTCTGAGCTCTCCTCCGAAGACTTAAACCACCCCGAGGAGGGAGACGCTGCACCAGGACCATCCTTTGAGTAACCAAACTCATTTCACTAGTGCCCGCCTGACTAGCACCAGCATCGTCAGCTAGCTCTGCAATCAATTTCACCCGAGCGTCAACTGTTTCAACACAGGCTCCAAGTGGATCTCGGGGCCTCGCGTCTCCCCGATCCACCTTGTCAACCTACAGGTCTCTTCTATAGTGGTGCAAGACCCCCCCCCCCCCCCCCCCCAGGGCCTTACCGCTCCTCCCCCGGGTTCATGCACCTCAGTGGCTCTCCTCTGGACTGTTTGAAACTCCGATACGGAGTCAACTTGAATAGAAATAAATAATTGTTGAGAGACAAGATCTCGACCACCTCCATCGTGGGCCACGTACGAGCAACCACTCGGCCTAGGTAAGCAGCGGAGACGTGCTGCCCTAAAACTAGGCCAATAAGCGTGAGCTCCCAATCTACACAACCTTCAATCATAAATCCACCAAGAATGATAATTCACCTGAGTGGGTAAGCATGGAGATCCCCTAGGGAGACCGCACACTTATTCATCACGGGCGTCGACACTACCAGAATAGCTTAACGTGACAGGGGAAGAACCTGGACCATTGCCAGTCTAGAGAGGCTACTGTTGCTGACAAGGATGGTGCTCAGCCACCAGAATTGCATTCCATCGGACCTAGGTCTGTCATTGGGTCGAATTCAAGCCGGATCAAGGTATATCCAAATCTGATCTTATTAAGAATCCACCCGATCCAATATCTGACGAATCCTAGAAATACCAATTTGAATCCGTATCCGACGGATAATCCAAATCCGAATTTGAGTATCCGTTTACACAGTTTATACAGCAGTCATAATATAAGTTATATACCAACAAAGCATAATTCAACAAAAATGGATAATGTAGGCTATATAATAGCAATGCATAATCAGGTCTAATTTTAATCGGATCAGATCATGGTAAATCCGCATTTGATACAACTATATTTCGAATCGGATCCCTACGGAAGATACAACTATATCCGAAGATATTAAGATACAACTATATTTCCCCTTGGAAGATATTAAGATAGCGAAGAAAATTCTAGCGAAGCTTCTTGAGACTGAGGCACCCTACGGAGATGAAGTAGAGGTATCTTATGATTTGGATGTTGAGCAAAGCTCTTTCTTTTCTCGCTTGGCTATCCAGCACTGGGGATGGAGTCCTTTGGCAAGGGTGGAGTACCTAACGTTTTCTCGACATTTTGTGGTCGAAAACGTAGGTAGGAGAATCAAGAGTCGGTGGCCTCTGGGGGATAGTGACAGATCTACTCATAGTGGAGCCGGTGGTTCATTGGAGATACCTTGATTGATCCTCTTTTGGGATGTGTAGCTCAAGTTGTGGTGCTCTAGATGAGCTTGTATGGTTGTACGTCAGTGAAGCAAGTGTTGTTATGTGCTATCCTGACGTACTTCGGGTGTCATGTTTAGAATTGGTTCTAGGTGCCGGGTGTGGCCCTATTTGGTCTAGAGTCTGCTTACTCGTCCTGAGTTAAGCTGTGATCTGTAATCGCACTTGTTTTTATTTTAATATATTCGTTTTTTACCCGTCAAAAAAAAAATAATAAATAAATAAATAGAGGGGGAGGGGGAGGGGGAAGGCTCAAGAGATCGAATATAGAAGCAAAGAAGCTCTGCAAAAGAGGAGACACGCCTTCAATGAACCAAGGCTTCACAAGGCTCGGTCAAGCCTATCCCTTTTGGATCGGCTTAGTCCATTGAAAGTCTTCATCAATGTGAAGACCCTTGCATAAGAAGATCAACCCTTCGACTCCGTGCACAAAGGAGAAAGCTCGGAGAAGAAGAAACCTTCAACTCTGAAGATGCCAGAAGCAAAGGCCGGAGAAGAAGATCAAAGCGGTATCACCCCGTCATCTTCAACAAGCCTTCGACTTCGATCAAGCCTAAAATCCTAGAGAAGAAGATCGAAGTGGCATCACCCCATCGTCTTCAACAAGTCTTCGACTTCGATCAAGCCCAAAAGCCAGGAGAAGAAGATTGAAGCGGCATCACCCCATCATCTTTAACAAGCCTTCAACTTCGATCAAGCCCAAAAGCCCGGAGAAGAAGATCGAAGCGGCACCACCCTGTCGTCTTCAACAAGCCTTCAACTTCGATCAAGCCCAAAACCCCGGAGAATAAGATCGAAGCGGCATCACCCCGTCGTCTTCAAAAAACCTTCAACTCTGATCAAGCCCAAAAGCCCGGAGAAGAAGATCGAAGCAACACCACCCCGTCGTCTTCATCAAGCCTTCAACTCTGATTAAGCCCAAAAGCACGGAGAAGAAGATCGAAGCGGCATCACTCTGTCGTCTTCAATAACGTCCTCTTCATTCATAAAGAAGAAAGCTTGGAGGACATCTAAAGCGGTGCTACACCCGTTGTCTTCAAAACAAAGCCTTCAACTTCGATCACGCCAAAGAAGCTCAGAGAAGAAGAGAAGTCAAGCTGACACCACAACCATCGAGGAAGCCGAAAGAATAAAGAAGAATCGAAAGACGTTGTCATCATCGTTCAAAGAGAAGATCAAGTCAAAGCAAAGCGAAAGCCAAAGATAGAGAGCCAAAGCAAAGAACCGGTAAAGCTTGCACCAAAGCAAAGTAAGTGCCAAAGCCAAACAACTACGATGGTCACGAGAAAAGCATCGCATGTTCTAGCCGAGACGATGAGAAGTCTGGAAGAACTAAAGCATCGCAAGCCTCTACCCGTCTACGTTCAAGCGCAAGTGCCAAAGGAAAGCAAAAGCCAGAGCCATGCCAAAGCGAAGCCAAAACCAAAAGCCAAAGCCAAAGCCAAAACCGACACCAGAAGCATGATTGACGCCGCAAATCGACGATCAAGGACACCGAGATCTAGCCAGAGCCGAGGGAGACACGAAGACCGAGGAACAAAGCCAAAAATCCCCTAGCCAAGCAAAGCACGAAAGGGATAAAAGCAATGGCGACAAATCCTTAGCCTCTCAAGAAACCCTCACCCTGTAAAGATCTCTGTCCTGGCCAACCCTTCAGAGCTCTCGCACGAAGTAATGTGGAGACACGGATGAAAGGGACCCTCCAGAGGATCTCTCCCATAATCTCCTGATCAAATCTTCGCCGCACCCAGCTCACCACCCCCGAGTCCCTGGGTCCCAGCCTCTGTAATCTCGTTTTGTGCAATAAAGACGACCCAAATCCTTTTCTACGCATACAGTGCTTTTGAGGTAGAGGGTTAATATGTTAGGTTTGATGTAGTCTACAGCTCGTAAAAACAAGTTTTGGCTATATACGATTGATATTTTAATTAAGATTATATAATAGTACGTATTAATATACGTGTTTTATTTACAAAACTTAAAGGAGCCATGGCTATATAATAGTCTATCTGAGTGGGACACTCAATGAATTGGTCATATGAGCCTAAATTATTCACAGTTCTGATTAGGGTTGGTCACCCTATCAGGATAAGCTGTTGGAATGATAGAGTATGGGTTTCTCCAACATGCTCATCACCAGGTATAGTCTTTGTGGCCGAACAAAACCAACATGGTGCACAGATTGATGAGCAGACATCGATACACATAGCCATGTTTCTGCTTTGGGTAATCGGTCTTAAATCATGAGGAACTGTAACCGGCGGACTAACTAGTTACGTGTAACTTTGGTTCACCAACGTGTGAGGGATCTAACCACGACCCAATATCACGGTGCGCTAGTTTACTAGGCTAGCATTGTATTGGCACACCACTCCTACAAGCCATCTATATCCCTACCGGGAAGTGTGTTCCTTGGTCTGACATACATCGTATTAAACCCAGGCCTGGTGGTCAGTAGTTGAGTAGTAGATCAAATCCGATTGCTTGTCCAAAGCGATCAGAGATGCATTGTGATGAGTCAACCTTGAAGGAACCTAGTCAGACGATCACTCGAGTCTAACGGTGCTCTCTACCGCTCGAGTTGATACATGGCACCAAGTAAAGGGACATCACATTACTAATACTAAGTGGAGAACAGGGGTATGCGAGAGAGCATAGTAAGTCTGGGAGAATTAGAGTACAGCATATATGCGTCGCACTCTAAGTAGCTACACAGGTTAACAGAAGACTTGAGGATTAACAGAGACACTTAGGTAGTGTGTCAAACGGGTCCTATTGGAAGCCATGAATCCTAGTCCCTAAAGGTTTCACCCTACCCATAATCATTACAGAATTTTTACTTTCTCCTTGTCTCACAAACATAATAAGAGTTGTAGAAGTGATACCCTAACCGTCCTGCATTCCATGTGTACATCGTACTGGAGTATGATAGATGCGCATAACTGAGTGTGTTCACTGAGGGCAACCCCAGAGTAGAGTAGAGACACGCGATATTGCTTTTACACTGTGTGGGGTCAGTTTCGTGTGTGCGGCATGACTGATTACTACTTTTAAGCCTTTAGATTTTAAAGCGCCAACAGAGATAAGATTTTCTTCAATGTAGGAATAAATCAAACATCTTTCAACCCTTTTATTATCCAATTATATATCTTGATAAGGATAGTACACATCCCAAGTATATGGCAAGCTTGATCGTTTTCCATCGAGATCGAGTCCATATTCAGCTTCACAAAGCTAGAATACAATTCATATTAGAAGAAACATGATATGTAGCACCAATATCCAAAATCCATTTGCTAGAATCAAAACATCATATAATGGGTGAAATTGCTAATGAAAAATTAAAAGAATCGGAATCATCATCACCTATTTTATGTACAATATTTGCTTCAGAAGAATTCTATTCTTTCTTCTTCATATTCAACTTCGAACAGTCTTTATTCCAATACCCAATCTCGTGACAAAATGCATACTCATATTTATCCAGATTGCGACCTATCAATTTCGATTAAAACTTTCCTCTACTATTAGATCTCTTCCGATCTGTAGACCTTCCTCTTGCTATCAGTGTCTCAGACATCAATACCTATGAAGACTTCTTGTCTTTCCTTTTGTACTTATAATTGACCAACGCAGTCACATCTTTATCACTCAAAAATATGACTTTTCATTGATCAGGGTCATAACAAAGTACTCATAATCCTCAACAGGAAGATAGCTCAACCAGTTCAATGCCCTATATTCATTTTTGATGATCTCATCTACATTAGTCAAATCAGTAAGAAATCGATAAAATTATTCATATGCTCATCGATAAAGATCAATTTTCTTATCTGGAAGCGGTAAAGTCTCCTTTTCAGATGGAGATGATTCTCAACACTCTTGGTTAAATACTTTGCCTCAAGAATTTTTCACAAGATACGTGACAACCTGTGTCAACTAGGACTTGATAACTCCCCAAACGTTGTGGTTCATCTTCTTTTACTTATTTTTAGAGGTTTCCGCTGGCTTCTCTTTCAACTCTAGGGTCTCCTCCAAATTTTGCACATTTAGGGCATTCAAAACTTTGCATCTCCATATCCCAAAATTATTTATACCATTGAACTTTATAAATTTGGAATTGATAGATGTTCACGTCCTGAATCGATTTCATTGAATATTCAGACTCTGAACTTTTCATGATCCTCAAACTTGGTTGTGATACTAATTTATTATACATAGCGAAAATGACGATCGGTGATCATCCAAACCAATGATACAAATAGTAAATACGCAAAAGACGCAAGTCAATCAAACAAAAAGAGAGAAGAAAACGCACACCATAAAGAATATCAAAAATTTTAGGTGGTTTGACAATCTTGCCTACATCCACCGACGGCACCGAGGGAGATCCATTATCAATCGAAGAAGAGCATACAACGGTTCCTCGAACCCCCCAATGAAAGCTGCCAACAACGGCTCTCCAATCTCTCCTCACATATAAAATATGGTCTCCCATGCAAAAACACCAGATCTATTCCTTTATGTACTAGGAATATATCTCATACAATCTCACAACTAAAAACTCATCCAACAGTCCAAACATACCCAAAAAACAAAAGAAACCCGTACTAAAAATCACCATACATAGGATTTCGCCCAGGACGCCAATTCCACATCGCATGATTAAAGGGATATGATATACACCACACTGCACAATCCCGTGCCTCAGGGTTTTTGTGCGATTTCTGCCTCAAAATCTTTCTTGATTTTCTAAAAATCAGGTGTGCGAGCTCGTCCAACTATCCCCCGCCACATGAATTTTCCTCCGAAAGGTTTTACAAGCGGCCACAGTTGTCCGTTTGATCCAGCTCTATCCATAACAGGTACACAAATGGGTAAAAAAAGATATCGATCACAGTAATTAAATATATACGACTCCGGGTAGGGGTGCAAGTTGGAACGGAAATTTCAATTCCGTCCGAAACTGATCAGAAAAATTCTGATTTTGGTACCATATAATTAAATCTGAATTCAGAAATTTTGATTTTCAAAAATTTCAAAATGAAATCGGATCGGAATTGGAAGGGTGCTAAGCATTCCGAAAATTCCGATTTCCAATCTGAAAATTTTTGAAAAAACCGATCCGAAAAATTCCGATCTTTTATTTCAACCTGACCCGACCTGACCCAGACTCATTCGAAGCAGCAGGTGTTGTGCAGTGTCGGGCCTTGGCCAAAGCCACCAAAGTCATTGCTTTGGGCCTCACTCAAAGGCAGGGCACCAGATTTCGTTTTTTACTTAAAACGGTCCAACCCAACAACAATGAGCAATATCCCATGATGCGCTACTTATAAAACGTACAAATCATAAATCCCAACCAAACCCTACTCTCGCGACTCCACACTCTGCTCGACCCGACCCATCCGAAGCAGCAGATGTTGTGCAATTCTAATAATTCCAAAATTCTGCCAAAATTGAAATTTTCTGAAAAAATATTCAAAATTATGCTAATATGGGAGAATTATGAAAAATTCTGAAAATTTAACATTCCAAATTTTTTTGATAATTCTGAACATTCCGATACGAAATTGGATTTTGAAATTCCAAAATTTCAGAATCGGAATCGAAATACCATTTGAAATTCCAAAAAATTTTGAAAATTTTCCGAACACCTCTATTCCAATCTGATCCATCAAAAAATCAGCCCTAACTCCGGGAAATTTAGGGAGATAAGGGGGAGAGATTTATAAAATGACGGAAAAGACAGATGTGCATTCGTTCACACCTTGACTCGTGAAAGGATGCCAGCAGATCCTGTCCACATTAATTAAGTTCACATCTAATAGTCCTGTAAATTTATGTCCATGTGCTCTTGAATTCTCTATTTTTCTTTCTCAAGATCATGATCGACGACCGGATTTGCTCGATTCCTTTTTGTCTCCGTCCCTTTTTGTGGTAAAGTTGTAATTAATGCAACTCTCTTAGCATGTTGTATAGACAAAAGATGGTGACCATCCATTGATGATGGAAATTCAATTAGTGATGTTGATTGTCAAGGATGGACTATATTGAGACTAGCCACCCCCCCCCCCCCGGCAATCTTTCAAATGTATACTTGATGGGTCTGCCCCTGTTGATTGTATTTAACTCTCGTCTCTAAATGCTAATAGGCATGTCAATGGTCGGATTCGGGTCGGATCATGGTATATCTGAATCCAATCCGAATCTGAATCTGGTCTGATATCCGATGGATATTGCAATCTTTGGTTTGAGTTCGAATCCGTCAAATAATCCGAGATCCGAATATCCGTTTAGAAACAAAAAAAGAAAAAATTATTATACCATCCTCAAATTATATATGGATTCAAAACAAGTTATGCATGTTTATTTTCATTTTCAATGTAAAGAATATATAATAAAGAGGTTAGCTAAAGTGCGGCACTTGTAAAAGTTTATATAATAGATATGCTAGGTTTTAAATCTATGCCCTTGATAATCATATGTATAATACCAAAATTCAAAGGCTGATGTTCAATGATTATGTTAGATAGTGTTAAATCGGATCTTAATTGAATCGGATCAGGATAAACCTAGATCTGACCGGATTATGTTTTGAATCGGATCGAATCATTTTTAATCGGATATCAGATCAAAAATTTACTACCAAATCCGAGCTATTCGGATTGGATTCAGATTAAGATCTACTTCGTTGACAGGCCTAAATGTCATCATTACTCTCTCATTAATTTCCATGTAGCCATAACTCTATATGCATGTAATCACCTCTCTAAACGGGATTATTTCTCTTTCATGGAGGTTTCATTATCATTTATCGATATAAATAATGGAATAGTATAAAGATATGACATTGAGAAGCGTAAATTCTTTTGGCATTTATTAAGTTTTATAAATCTTCCGGATACCAATTGCTCATTCTGTAAACGCTCATGAGAAATCTTCCAACCATCTTCTACTTCATTGTCCATTTTCTAAGAGGATTTGGTATTACAAAATCGAAATAACTTCTCATCCTTGTGGTTTACTTTCAACCTTGGAGCTCTTGGTATAGGACAAGAGTGCCACCAGACCATAGGCGGACTTGGGACATCTTTTGCATAGCGACATGCTAGAGCATTTGGTTGGAGCGAAATATGAGGTTTTTCTTCCATATATATTAACAACCCTGAAGGTCTGATCTGGTGGATTTTGAAGTTTGTGAAGTTATGATCACCCAACCATCGGGGTAGATTGAGAGATGATTTTGCAGTTGGGGTCCATTCCACAACGAGGGATTTTTCAAAAATAATGATTGTATGTACTTCTTGTAATTGTCCTTTCTTTTAATTTGCTTTGCTAAAAAAATATTGATCATCATTGAACAATTCCGTCCCGACCCTCCTCTCCAAAAAAAAAAAAAAAAATGAAATATATCTAGACTCCGCCTTGAGTCGAGAACGATTTTGTTCCACTTCCCGACCCTCCCCTCAAAAAAAATTAAATAAATAAAATATATCTAGACTCAATCTTAAGTCGAGAACGATTTTGTTCCAATCTCCTTAAAGCGCTCAGAGCATTCCCCTCTCTCATTAGTCAGGGGTTTTTGTTATTTCACACGATGAATAATATAAAATGACATACACGTAGAGATGGCAACGGTGCGATTTAAAATCGTGAACCGCGGAAAACCGCACCGCATAGTGCGGTTTTGGTTTGCCAAAGTATAAAACCGTCGTGGTGCGGTGCGGTTTCGATGTTGCGGTGCGGTTTCAGTTTTGTCCAAAACCGTAAAAAATCGTACCGTTTAGATCATTATAATGTTAAACCGCGGTGCACCGCACCGCATGATGTGGTTTCGGTTTTATATATGGTACACCGTCGCGGTGCGGTGCGGTTTCAGTGTGACGGTTCGGTGTTGCGGTGCGGTTTCTGTGTGTACCTTTCACTTTTGGAGCCGGCGCCGTAACAGTCGAAGAGAAGGAGGGGAGATCGTACCCCCCCCCCCTCTCTGTCGGGGTCGGTCGGTTGGTCCACAAAGAGGCAGCCCCCCCCCTCCCTTGGGTCGGCATGTACCCGAAGAGGGGGGGGGGGGGGGTCGGCCGGTTGGTTCACAAGGAGGCAGCCCCCCCCCAGGTCGGCATGTATACAGAGAGGGGGGGGGTCGGCCGGTTGGTTCACAAGGAGGCAGCCCCCCCCAGGTCGGCATGTATACAGAGAGGGGGGGGGTCGGCCGGTTGGTTCACAAGGAGGCAGCCCCCCCCCCCCCAGGTCGGCATGTATACAGAGAGGGGGGGGGGGGTCGGCCGGTTGGTTCACAAGGAGGCAGCCCCCCCCAGGTCGGCATGTATACAAAGAGGGGGGGGGGGCCGGTCGGTTGGTCCACAAAGAGGGCAGCAGCCCCCCCCCCCCCTCTCTTTGTGGGTCGGCATGTAGCCAAAAAGGGGGGGGGGGGCGGTCGGCTGATCACTAAGGAAGCACCCCCCCCTCCTCGACGGGATGTGCAACGAAATGAGGAGTGAAGTAGCAGTCAGACACGGCCCGTAGTGCTGACAACGCTCCGCATTTCCGGGCCAACGTGACCAGGTGTCAACCGCGCGCCACATCACCGCGGCGGTTGAGCTCATTGCAGGGACACGTCACTCGCCCGATTTTCACGAAGTGTAACCGTCACCCCGCCACTATAAAAGGGGACCTACCGCTTCAGCGAGAGGAGGAAGAATTCTGGAGGAGACGCTGCCCGTTTCGTCCCGGAGTTGGCGGAGCTGCGGAGATCGGTCGGTCTGCACCCAGAAGCTGTTCGCGGAGGCTGGTCAGTAGCCAGATACTGTCTGCAGCGACCGGTAGCCAGATACTGTCCGCAGTGACCGGTAGCCAGATACTGTCTGCAGCAACCGGTTGTCAGACGCTGCCTGCAGCGGTCGGTAGTCTGAGTGAAATTGCAGAGGTCGGTAGTTTGGAAGACCGGTCCTCGGGGTTTGTAATTGGGGTTAAGGTGAGAGATTGTACCCGAAAAGATAGTTCTAGTGCATTCTCGCCCCACCCGTGGTTTTTTCCCTTTCGACATTGCGAAGGGGTTTTTCCACGTAACTACCGTCTATCTTTGTATTCGGCTTTTTAGATTGTGCTCGCCACCCGAACCGCGCGGTTCGACTAAAAATCCCCCACAATCTTGGCGCCGTCTGTGGGATAGTCTTCGAGACTTCCTACTAGAGCTTTCGACTGTTGACCCGTGGGTGTCGACCAGTCCGAGGCTACCTGCAACCAGCAGTCCACGACCACACGGTTGAAGAACGATGGCCGGTGGACCGTATCGTACTCGCTCGACGTCGTAGCTCCTGTCCGAAGCCGCACCACTCGGAGATGAGAATGACGTCGGGCGTCTTGTTCAACAGCCAACGGACACGGAGCGCGTAGTCCCGTTGGCAAATCCTGTACTGGGGGTCGGGGAGTCCAGTCAAGCTCCGGTAGCAACCCTGGCTCCTCTGACAGGGGGTCTATCGGAAGCTTTTCTAGCCACCATGATGATGACCCAGCAAGCTCTCACCACCCAGCTCCAAACGATGCAGCGCAACTACGAGGAGTTGCGTGACTTCGTGCGGACCGCACCGACGGGTGGTCTACTCAATCAGGGCATGTTGGCCCAAGCGGGACAAAGTCTCCCCACTCAAGCTGCCCCACCAGTGCAAATGCAGCCGCAACCAGTGCCTCAGGTGGAGGTCAGGGGTATTCGCTCGGTGGAGGTCCAGAGTGCAAATCCCGATGGGCGAGACTCGAGTAGCCCGGAGCCTGCGGAGAGAACCAAACATGCACGAGCGCCGTCGGCACGCTCGGATGTTTGGTCCCGGCTCAGAGCACACCCCCGACAGCCGCATGCCTCCAAGCATCACTCGAAGACGGACTCGACACAAGTACGTCGCCCGAAGCGAGACGAAGAACATCATCGTCAACCGAGTGATAGTCACCACACGCGGATGACGCCAGCTAGTCGGCAGCCGGCTCATACTACTGATCGGAGGAGCATACACGAGCGTATTCGGGTGCATGCGTCGGAGCGACTCGGGGAGCGAGAGGAGACCCAGTGAGACCGACCGGGGGTCCGAGCTCCCGACCGGTTGGAGGAAGTCGCCATCCGAGGAGCCGCACGGTCGCCGCTTGTTGAGAGGCTACTCCGGGAGCCATTCCCTCGAGGATGGAATCCTCCATGCCTCCCCAAGTTTGACGGATCGAAAGACCCGGTGGAGCATGTACTGGCTTTCCGGGATGCTCTGGTCCCGCACGAGGATGATCACATCCTCTGCCGGACCTTCGCCAACAGCTTGTCGGGAACCCCCCTCGAATGGTTCCACAAGCTTAGGCCCTCGTCCATCTCCTCTTTCTCGGAGCTGAGCACGCGGTTCATCGACCAGTACCGATGTAATCGCCGGGAGCTGAAGACTCTGGAGTCACTCTTCGGGATGAGTATGACCCAGAAGGAGACGCTCCGACAATTCTACCATAGGTTCAGGTCCGAGTACCTGAGCTTGGCGGACGCAGACGGGCAGGATCGCATGGTGATCGCGGCCTTCAAGAACGCCATTCAGCCTGCCCAGCTCGTCAACGCGTCACTCATCAAGCGAACTCCGGAGACGATCGACGAGCTGTCGCGGCGCGTTGAGAAGTACATCAAGATCGAGGACGCTGACCGCAAGAGGAAGGCGGTAGAAACCAGGATCCCGCACCAGGGCTACGCAAAGCCTGCTGCTGTGAAGAACGTCAACAAGCAGCAGGGGGATGCGACACGGCACGAGGCGAAGCGGCAAAGGCAAGACAGGCCAGCGAGGCCGCAGTGGAACAGGGAGTTCACAGTACTGAACGCCCCCATTGACCAGATTCTGGAAGCTATCAAGGGCGAACCATACTTCAAGTGGGCGCAACCGCTTGAACCTGGAGAGAGATGAGCCAGAGATGCGTCAAGGTACTGCGAGTACCACCAGGGCCAAGGCCACACTACCCTGCAGTGTCGGGCGCTCAAACATCATATTGAGGATCTCATTGAGGCCGGCCATATTGGCTGCTTCATTGACCTCCCTCAACGTAAAGAGACCAAAGCGGTAGGGGAAGTCCAGCGAGGAGCGACGGCGCAGCGCTTACCGGGTCCTCCACCAGAAAGACGCCAGCTCCGAGAGGTAGACGCCGTCTACGGGTACCCTGGCCCTGTACCGTCGGCAAATGCCGTCGACCGACAGGTGCGGCGTATTGAACAAACAAGGCAAGTCCACCATGTGGTGCTCGACCCCGTCATCCGTCCTGAGCCAAGAGTGGAAGCTGCAGTACAGTTCTCGGCGGCTGATTTGGTCGGAATAGAGAGGCCTCACAACCATCCCCTGGTCATAAGGCTGCAGATAGCCAATTGCCTAGTGAAGAGAATTCTGGTCGACGCCGGAAGCTCGGTAGATGTGCTCTTCCTCAGCGCCTTCGACGCCATGCAGCTAGATCGCGGGCAGATGACTGAGTCGTCGTCGACGATAACAGGCTTCACGGGAGAGGCTGCAAGGGTGGTTGGTGAGATCACCCTCCCGATCACAACATGGCATCTCACTAATCTTACCCGGTTCATTGTGATCGAAGCTCACTCGGCATACAACATCATCCTCGGAAGGCCGTGGCTCCACCACTTGGATGTGGTCCCCTCGTCGGCCCACCAAGTAGTGAAGTTTTGGACCGACAAGGGCATAATGAGCATTCGAGGTGATCAGTCTTCGGCTGCCAAGTGCGAGCTCAGTGCCATCCATCTGAAGACAACATGCCAAATTGAGGGAGGGAAACCAGGTGGAGGCAGCACTGAGTTGGGCATCCTCAACCTCTGGACTGCGAAGCGGAGTCAAGAAGCTCCAATGTTCCAACGGACCTCGACCCGGTCAAGCGTAGGAGCGCGAGGAAGCCAAGCCCTTCGGAAGACCGACCTGTCAGCTGAACTCCAAGAGCTGACAGTGTCGGGGGACCTACTGAAGACCGACTTGTCAGCTGAATGTAAAGAGCTGACAGAGTCGGAGGACCTGCTGAAGACCGACCTGTCAGCTGAATGTAAAGAGCTGACAGAGTCGGAGGACCTACTGAAGACCGACCTGTCAGTTGAACGTAAAGAACCGACAGTGTCGGGGGACCTGATGAAGACTGACCTGTCAGTTGAACGTAAAGAACTGACAGTTTTGTAACGTCGGATCTATTCAATAAAAATGCACTTGCTCAGCGTTCTTGTTCATGCGTGAGAATAATGGCTAACTGAGGCAACCTAAACCAAGTGGTACATAACACTCCGAGCGAGTTCTACCACTTGGCCGACCGGTCGACAGGACCCTGCGAAGGGCGAGACCGGCCGGTGAACACCTGGGAAGATCGGTCGACAGACCCCGCCGGGGTACGACCGGTCAACCAACCTAAACCAAGTGGTACATAACACTCCAAGCGAGTTCTACCACTTGGCCGACCGGTCGATAGGTCCCTGCGAAGGGCGAGACCGGCCGGTGAACACCTGGGAAGATCGGTCGACAGACCCCGCCGGGGTACGACCGGTCAACCAACCTAAACCAAGTGGTACATAACACTCTGAGCGAGTTCTACCACTTGGCCGACCGGTCGACAGGTCCCTGCGAAGGGCGAGACCGGCCGGTGAACAACTGGAAAGATCAGTTGACAGACCCCGTCGGGGTACGACCGGTTGACCAACCTAAACCAAGTGGTGTATAACACCCCGAGCGAGTTCTACCACTTGGCCGACCGATCGACAGGACCCTGCGAAGGGCGAGACCGGCCGGTGAACAACTGGAAAGATCGATCGACAAACCCCGTCGGGGTACGACCGGTTGACCAACCTAAACCAAGTGGTATATAACACTCCGAGCGAGTTCTACCACTTGGCCGACCTGTCAACAGGACCCTGTGAAGGGCGAGACAGGCCGGTGAACACTTGGGAAAATCGGTTGGCAAAACCCGCGGGGGAACAACCGATTAACTCACGCAAACAATTCAGGATATATCACCCGTGCTAATATAAGGACTGAATTTTGGCCTCGTGCCGTCGACATGTAGTTGCGCGTCGTCGACGTGAAGTTGCGCGTTGTCGACGTGTAGTTACGCGCGTCAACGTGTAGTTCCACATGTCGTCGATGTGTAGTTACACACATCGTCGACGAGTAGTCAAAGCACAAAATCCGAGTTTTAATAGCAAGACATCGACGCAAATTTGAGATGCATAGTTGATGAAAAAGACAACAGTCATGAAATGCAGATGAAATATTAAGAGATCCCAGTACAAACAGGAGTTTTGTTTTATTACATCACGAAACAAAGTAAGGCAGTGAGCAAGGGCGGTCAGTCGTCGTCCTTAGC
Source organism: Chamaelirium japonicum (assembly GCA_947650365.1). Taxonomy (NCBI): domain Eukaryota; kingdom Viridiplantae; phylum Streptophyta; class Magnoliopsida; order Liliales; family Melanthiaceae; genus Chamaelirium; species Chamaelirium japonicum. Next base: position 1,866,531 of record CANTAL010000028.1, read on the forward strand.
TTTCTACGATCCCGACGGGAGTTTGCCGCGCAGCTTCGCGACCTTCTTGCGCCATTCCTCCGCCTGCCCCGCAATGAGCGACTTGCAATGCGCGGTGTATTCAGCCTGCTGCCTATCAAGCGCAGCCTTGTGGGCTGCTTCGGTCTGGTCAAAGGAGGCCTTGTGCGCTGCTTCGGCCTGAGCAAGGGAAGCCTTCAACGCGGTAATTTTGGCCTCGTGAGCGGCTTGGACGGCATGGGCCTCTGCACGCTGTTCCCTGATCGTAGCCGCCTGCGCCTCGAACTTTGCCCACACCTCGTAGTTTTCTACCTTAGCAGAATCCAATGCTTCTTGGAGCTCGAAGGAATTAGAAGCGTTCTCCAGCGCGGCTTCGAGCTGAGCCTGGACTGCAGCGAGTTCTTCGGCGTGAACCCGTCGAGCTTCCGCCAGCTGAGCGCGTAGCCCTCTCGACTCCTGCCGAGAAGCCCGAAGGGAGACCTTAAGATGCGTCATCCTTTGCATGCCTCCCTCAACAAGTCGACAGCTCGCCTGATAAAGAAGGAAACAACATGTACCACAGAGTTAAAGGGAGAAGTTACTACTACGTGAAGTCAAAGCATATCGTTGGCATATAGTTATGCATATCGTCGGCGTGCAGTCACGCGCGTCGTCGACGTGCAGTCAACTCGTTAACGACTTAGACTTACCTCATGAAACTCGTCGAGCTGACGCTCCCAGCCAGGACTACCCATACAATCATCTTCCTCCCCGCAAACTTCAGTAGCTCCGGGAGAACGGCGATGGGACGTAGCTTCAGTGGCCCTGAGGGGAGAATGGGGGGGTGGCCTGGCGGCGCCCCCAGATGCAGAGGAGGAGGGTGAAGGCATGAACTCCCGGACCTCAGCACGATCAAGCTTTCTAATGGTAGGTGCAGCAGGGGGACCGCGAGGTGAAGCTCGCCTACGCGACCCAGCCGAGCCAGACGGTATGGCTCGCTCGTCTCACCCAAGGGAAGGAGAGGGACTATAACCGGAGCTCATCTCCGACTCCTCTACCTCCACATACTGATTACCTGTCGATGGCACGTCCTCTACCCAGTCGTCGGGGAGGGAGCGCAGGTCGTCGGCAGCGGACTGTCGCATGGAGCGAGCGAGAAGAGCGCGTCCAGCCTCTTCATCGCTGGAAGACTCAGTCAGCAAAACTCGCCTCCTTGATTTCCCAGTCGGCGCAGCTACGGGGCGCACGGCCGGTCGGCTGCTCTCGCCTGCAGCTTTAGTCGACTTCGCGCGCCGTCTGAAGATCACGCAAAGTTTAGATGTAGCGGTGTTTGGATTGAAGCGTCTGACGGAGCTGACGTACCTGTCAGGAAGCTCAGAAGAGTAAGAAATGGGCTCTTCTCCCCTACCGGACGCCGCACGCTGTTTGCCTTTCTTTGAAGTGGAGCTGTAGGACCTGACGACCGGTAGCTTCGGAAACAGCTGCCGCCAGTCGTCGTCATTGTTTGTCACCTGCTTGATGAGTTGGTCCAACTCCTCTTCAACAGCTCCGGGGCATTGAAGCTGCCTGGAGGGGTAGTACTCCTCAATGGTCGCGGCGAGTTGGGAAAGGCGACTGGGAACGTTGAAGCCACCCCTCCAAGATCCCCCGACCACAATGGGGCATTCTTTCCAAGTCCTTACTGAATCAGCTAAACCCCCAATAGGAGGGCGACTGCCTGCACGCGCCTGCAGGCTGAAGTACGAGAAGATGCTGCCAGGCGTCACCTTGTAGTCTTTGAGGAAATACTTCTTCAGCAGGTACGCGATGCAAAGCTGCTGCCCCGCCCGCACTTCTATCTCTTCCATACAGCGGAGGATCCTCCAGCCGTTGCCAGCTAGCTGGCCAGGAGACACGCTCATGCGCTCCAGTAGACGACAAGAGAAACTCGCCAGGGGAAGCCGCATGCCGCAGCGAAGCTGACCGAGCGTGACGACGGTGTGGTCGTCGTCTAACGAGTCCAGAGGATCGGTAGCGAAAGAAAGTGAAATCTCGTCTGGAATACCGTATGCTGCCCGGACATCCTCCATCAGAGGGAACTTGTTCGGCACCGTGAACCAGGTGAAAGACATCTTCGCCGCAGGTCTTCGACGTGTATCCAAAGGAGCTGACGCGCAGGCACTCGACGTGTATACAAACGAGCTGACGTGCAGGCACTCGACGTGTATACAAACGAGCCGACACGCAAGTCTTCGACGTGTATTCAAGCGAAACTCCTCCCGAATGAACCTTCAGCCGCAGAGGAAAGATCTGAAGAAGAGGAGAGAAACGAACCATCTGACTCCTATTTATAGACGAAGTTGGAGATGGATGAGTTCGAATTTCGAGGAGGCGAGGTGGCGGCGCCCGGCGACGCCATGTGGCGAAAAATCAGAAGAAACTCTAGACAGCTGTTTTTGAGTTGCAACAGCCCCGAACTGAGACAGGCACGCAAATCGAGGCGAATCATCCTGACCGGGCGGGACCGAGGACCGTCCGGTCAGGAGGGGGTATTGTGTGTACCTTTCACTTTTGGAGCCGGCGCCGTAACAGTCGAAGAGAAGGAGGGGAGATCGTACCCCCCCCCCCTCTCTGTCGGGGTCGGTCGGTTGGTCCATAAAGAGGCAGCCCCCCCTCCCTTGGGTCGGCATGTACCCGAAGAGGGGGGGGGGGGTCGGCCGGTTGGTTCACAAGGAGGCAGCCCCCCCAGGTCGGCATGTATACAGAGAGGGGGGGGGGGGGTCGGCCGGTTGGTTCACAAGGAGGCAGCCCCCCCCAGGTCGGCATGTATACAGAGAGGGGGGGGGTCGGCCGGTTGGTTCACAAGGAGGCAGCCCCCCCCCAGGTCGGCATGTATACAGAGAGGGGGGGGGGGGTCGGCCGGTTGGTTCACAAGGAGGCAGCCCCCCCCCCCAGGTCGGCATGTATACAGAGAGGGGGGGGGGGTCGGCCGGTTGGTTCACAAGGAGGCAGCCCCCCCCAGGTCGGCATGTATACAAAGAGGGGGGGGCCGGTCGGTTGGTCCACAAAGAGGGCAGCAGCCCCCCCTCTCTTTGTGGGTCGGCATGTAGCCAAAAAGGGGGGGGGGGGGCCGGTCGGCTGATCACCAAGGAAGCACCCCCCCTCCTCGACGGGATGTGCAACGAAATAAGGAGTGAAGTAGCAGTCAGACACGGCCCGTAGTGCTGACAACGCTCCGCATTTCCGGGCCAACGTGACCAGGTGTCAACCGCGCGCCACGTCACCGCGGTGGTTGAGCTCATTGCAGGGACACGTCACTCGCCCGATTTTCGCGGAGTGTAACCGTCACCCCGCCACTATAAAAGGGGACCTACCCCTTCAGCGAGAGGAGGAAGAATTCTGGAGGAGACGCTGCCCGTTTCGTCCCGGAGTTGGCGGAGCTGCGGAGATCGGTCGGTCTGCACCCAGAAGCTGTCCGCGGAGGCTGGTCGGTAGCCAGATACTGTCTGCAGCGACCGGTAGCCAGATACTGTCCGCAGTGACCGGTAGCCAGATACTGTCTGCAGCAACCGGTAGTCAGACGCTGCCTGCAGCGGTCGGTAGTCTGAGTGAAATTGCAGAGGTCGGTAGTTTGGAAGACCGGTCCTCGGGGTTTGTAATTGGGGTTAAGGTGAGAGATTGTACCCGAAAAGATAGTTCTAGTGCATTCTCGCCCCACCCGTGGTTTTTTCCCTTTCGACATTGCGAAGGGGTTTTTCCACGTAACTACCGTCTATCTTTGTATTCGGCTTGTTAGATTGTGCTCGCCACCCGAACCGCCCGGTTCGACTAAAAACCCCCCCACAGTTTCGGTTTTGCCCAAAACGGTACCAAACCACACCGTTGCCATCCCTACATACACGCCCTTAAAATATGAGAGAGAGAGAGAGAGAGAGAGAGAGAGAGAGAGAGAGAGAGAGAGAGAGAGAGAGAGAGAGAGAGAGAGAGAGAGAGAGAGAGAGAGAGAGAGAGAGAGAGAGAGAGAGAGAGAGAGAGAGAGAGAGAGAGGATGGTCCAACCTCTTTTAAGGAGATTGGAAAAGAATCTGAGTCGGCGTGTTGACCTCACGGCATAGTTCGTGGAGGAGCAGCGCCCATCGCGGCGGTCCTCGTTTTGCATGCTGCACCTAATACTGCACATTTCTCCAAACCAAGTGGGAACGTAAAGTGGTACTCTTCAATCTCCCTCGCGACGTAAAAGAGGACTTCGTTGCAGCTGGCACAGCCCCAGAAGCACGAGCATGGGAGCACGAGCTATGCACGTGTGCCTCTTCCGGTAGTAAATACCTCGGCCGATCGAGTCAAGGCGGTCATCGGGACCGCCCCTCGCTGCCAAAATCCAGGATCTCGCACCGGGAGGTGATCGTACTTCATAAACCTCAGTTTAGGGGTGGCAATGGGTCATGTCGGGTCGGGTCGGATCGGATTCGCGTCGTGTCTAAAACCCCTAGACTCGGACCCAACCCAATTAGCTAATCGTGTCAAGATCCTAAATCCGAACCCGACCAGTTTATAAACGGATAGACCCGATAAGACCCGTTAGATCCGTTTACCACACAGCTCTGTTCAGTTGACCCGATCCGACTGGACCCGACCTAACCCGATAGACTCGCTGGTACCACATTATCATATTGCGGGTAGACCCGACCCGACCCGACCCGTTGAATTTTAAACGGGTCTTTCCAGATCTACCGTGTCCAGACCCTAAACCCAAACCCGACCCGTTTATTAAACGGATCTATCATGTCGACCCGTTTACGACCTTAACCCATTTAACCTTGATCCAGACCTGCTAACTTCGGGTCGGGTCGTATCGGGTCCAAAATTGCCAGCCCTACCTCAGATTATGCAGCTGAACTCGAACCATCCACTAACGAGTACGATTTTGTTCCAACATCTTTAAGGAGATTGGAGCATCCCGCTCTCTCTCATTGGTCCAATCCAAGGATATGTTTGTCATTTTATACTTTTTATCATGGTGAAACGATAAAAACCCACGAGATCGACCAATGAGAGAGAGCGGGATGCTCCAACCTCTTTAATGAGGTTTCAACAAAATCGTTCTCGTCCACTAACGGCTGGAGCAGCTAGGAAGGGAAGGGGCCACCTGATTGGATTTATAAACGGCTCGATTCTGACGTCACCCAAACGGCCGTTTCCTTGTTGTCTTTAAGGAAGAGGTCCAGCTCCCCCAAGTGTCGGCAGATCCTCAACCACCGTTTTTTTTGTTTTTGATGAAAATGTTTACACTACTTTATCATAATAAAAATAAAAAAGGTTTTATTCACCCGTCATCCCCACATGGTGGTGAAGCATTACCACCCAACGTAGACCGTTGGATGCATATCACCGGTGAAATATCATACATCACTGCTGACATTCATACGTCAGCAGTGTCATATCATATGCATCTAGCGGTCCACACTGCGAGGTAATGCTTCACCACCCTATTAGGACTGTGAACAAAATCATTTTCTAAAGAAATCAAACAAACTAAAGAACCACAGCAACACGCAACAATCGTATGAAAAAAAACACGTCATTGGAAAAGCAGAAGGCTCAATGCCGAGGGGATACGTGGGCACTGAAGCAGTCATACCAGCACCAAACACAACCTTAGACCTCAAAGGTGGAAGGACCAAGATGACCATCAGCCCCCTCACCCTCCTTTTTTGCTGCTTTGGATGGCCTTCCCATGGCCGTCAACCGGCTCGCCAATAACAATAATCCTGAACTCTGTGAGGTAGTCGTCATAGCGTTGACCATTAAGGTTGACCGATGAGTTTAACACAGAAGTAACTAACGCCAACCGCATCTGAGTGGGAGCCCCAAAACCTCAAGCCTTCTTCCACTAATGCCGGCACAGGCAGGATCTGCCTAGAATAGGTATCCTTCCAGCCTCGATGAGAGCTATGTCGAGGTGTATCAGCATCACGTTGATTTTGAAGGGCACAAGGTGGCGCAACAAAAAGGACATCCGAGGGAACAAAAAAATCCCTTGGAGAATCATGCAAAAGGCAATGGAAACTGCGGGGGTGAACTGCTCCCTGACACGTGTAAGATGACTCATCAAAAGCAACCAATTGCACCGTGAACTCGAAACTCCCACCACCAATTCTTGAGATGGTGACGTGTTGCACCCCGACTACCGATTCCTGGGGCAACATTAGGAAAAAGTAATAACCAAGGGTCGTATCATCTTGCCTAACAAAATACTACAACATCAGCAGCCAGTGCTTCCAATCTGTCACACAGCGACTAACACTTTCTCGCACTCATCTTCCTCACCCTTACAACACAATAGGTATGCCAGTGGCTGAGCTCAGCTCCACAGCGCTAGCTCGTCAACACTCCACCCGTTGGCAACCACATTAGCCCGCTCGTCGGTAATTGAATTAGTTAATTTAATCGTAAGTGATAATGTACTCCATCGAGGTGTCCCCCCTCAATCCGACACTTGCACAAAATAGTGCCCCCGCTGTCTCGAACCAGCCCTCATAAAGACTAACCACAAGTCCCCAACTTGGACTTTGTTCCATCGTGATCCATCGGTCTTGGACCAATCCTGAAAGATACTAACCACAAGCTCCCCAACTATAACATCTTTTTAATATTCGATCAGTCGATGTCGCCGAGCCATCCAGGGTGAAGATATTACAACACAAGTAGCTCCCCTTTCGAGCTCTCCTCCGAAGACTTAAACCACCCCGAGGAGGGAGACGCTGCACCAGGACCCTCCTTTGAGTAACCAGACTCATTTCACTAGTGCCCGCCTGACTAGCACCAGCATCGTCAGCTAGCTCTGCAATCAATTTCACCCGGGCGTCAACTGTTTCAACATAGGCTCCAAGTGGATCTCGGGGCCTCGCGTCTCCCCGATCCACCTTGTCAACCTACAGGTCTCTTCTATAGTGGTCTTGCACCCCCCCCCCCCCCCCCCCCCCCCAGGGCCTTACCGCTCCTCCCCCGGGTTCATGCACCTCAGTGGCTCTCCTCTGGACTGTTTGAAACTCCGATACGGAGTCAACTTGAATAGAAAGAAATAATTGTTGAGAGACAAGATCTCGACCACCTCCATCGTGGGCCACGTACGAGCAACCACTCGGCCTAGGTAAGCAGCGGAGACGTGCTGCCCTAAAACTAGGCCAATAAGCGTGAGCTCCCAATCTACACAACCTTCAATCATAAATCCACCAAGAATGATAATTCACCTGAGTGGGTAAGCATGGAGATCCCCTAGGGAGACCGCACACTTATTCATCACGGGCGTCGACACTACCAGAATAGCTTAACGTGACAGGGGAAGAACCTGGACCATTGCCAGTCTAGAGAGGCTACTGTTGCTGACAAGGATGGTGCTCAGCCACCAGAATTGCATTCCATCGGACCTAGGTTTGTCATTGGGTCGAATTCAAGCCGGATCAAGGTATATCCAAATCTGATCTTATTAAGAATCCACCCGATCCAATATCTGACGAATCCTAGAAATACCAATTTGAATCCGTATCCGACGGATAATCCAAATCCGAATTTGAGTATCCGTTTACACAGTTTATACAGCAGTCATAATATAAGTTATATACCAACAATGCATAATTCAACAAAAATGTATAATGTAGGCTATATAATAGCAATGCATAATCAGGTCTAATTTTAATCGGATCAGATCATGGTAAATCCGCATTTGATACAATTATATTTCGAATCGGATCGGATAGTTTTTGGCTAGATCTCGAACCAAAAAAACTAGGGGGACTTAGTGAGTCGTCTTTGACAAAAAGACCAGTTAAGCTAAAGGACGTTGAAAATCTATGGACGAAAATACCCTTTAGTGTATTTTAAATTTTCTTTGCAATTCCACCGGACAGGGGAATTGCTCGCCGCCATCAGACCCCAGCTCGATCACCAGCGGTGGCTGCCGGTGGATTGGGGTGCAATGCACTGGTCGACGGTGGCTGTCTTCAGGGTGGGGTGCGATGCACCAGTCGGAGCCCCACCTCCTCTCTTCTCACCGGAAGTGGCCGCGTCAAGCTATTGAGTTGGATATTTTGTTAGGAAAATAAAAATAATAATTTTGAATTTATTAAAAAAAAAACAATGTCCGGGATGGATCTGTTGTGAGAGAGCACTCACACATTAACCCAAAAACTATTACCAACACTGGATTTATCGGATCGGACTCGGATCACGATCCCACCCATTGACAAGTCTAATCGGTCAAGCAGCTTCCCCTCTCTCCCTGTCTCCCACCGTTACTTCCGTTGGCTTTACTATGTACACAGATAGTGGCATATTCGTAAATATCTGAGAAGGATAGGGTCTCATACCATCAACTAGTTCCACGTGTCCATGGGCATAACTGTCCATCACGATCACGTGGGCAAGGAATCGACCTATCAACTAACTTCATTCCAGAAAAAAAAATAAAAAACTAACTTCATCTGAATAATAAGAAAAATGCTACACACCATCGTGGTTTCCATCGGGATCGAGCCATACTGATGTGGCACTGATCACATCCGTCCATTGCACCGTGATCAGCCAAAGGGACGGTTGTGGTCGGGATGCCACGTCATTTTGATGGAAACCCGTATGGTAGAATGCATCGCTCGAATAATAATAATTCTTTTTTAAAAAAATCGGCGACGGTTGCCCGCCTTAATTTCCGGAGGTGAAGACGCAACTGTCGGGCGGCACCGGTGGCACCCCTGTAATTTAATCCAAAGGTGGTGCCCATTGGTGGAACAGGGAAAATATTATTGGACCATCACTAAATAAAATACGAAAAGAAAACCTTCTGCCTCTCTCTCTCTCTCTCTCTCTCTCTCTCTCTCTCTCTCTCTCTGAACAGACAGACTCTCTCTATAAATCAGTCCAGGCTCCAGTTCAATGGGGGAAACGAGCCGACGCGCAAGAATGTACGGCGGCCGCTTCGCCTCTCTTCTCTCTCTCCTCGTCTTGCTGCCGAGCTTCAGCTCCGGCGATCCGCACCCCATCTACGACCCACATTGGCACCCCGCCACCGCCACGTGGTACGGCAGCCCCGACGGCGACGGAAGCGACGGTATGCTCACCGCCCCCATTCCAACTCCCTCGCGCGTGCGCACACACACACACAAAAACCAGAAGAAGGATCCACCGTACGGAGTGATGATGTTGCACGTAGTCTGCGACTCGAGAGGGGACACCCATCTGTGCTGATCGACAATGCCGTTACGCATCACAGCGGTTCGATAGAGATCAGGCGGCTGGTAGTGGATTTACGCAACTTTTTTTCTTTTTTTCTTTACCTTGTTTATTTACCGGCCCCTCTCTTTTTAACTAATATCGTTTCTAGCCGTTGGAGCTCGCGACCCGTTGAGCGGGCGTGCATGCTGCTAGCCGTTGTGGTCGTGAGAGCGCGAGCGGGCCTGGGGGCTTTCCACTACCATATATGGGTAGTCACCGCCTATCCGCCCGACACCTGTCCCGGTCCAGTTCGTAACTGGACGGTAGGCCGGAATCTGGATGGGGGGGGGGATGCCGTGGGCCCCGCTTGAGTGTTGAATCGGCGGTTCAATAATACCGCAGCAGATGCGGGGCCCACGTGCACATGTACTACTTTGGGCGAGGGAGTAAAGTGGGGTGCCGATGCGCATGTGGTGTCTGGCGACTCTTTCTTCGGTTCTCTCTCTTTTCTCAGCTTTTATTTTTTTGGTGAAAAAAAAGTATTATTTTGATTTTGCCCCCAACTTTGCTTGAATTAGACTTTACCACCCATTTTTCATTAATTAGACTTTAGCCCCCAAAACTAACTGTTCCGTCAGCTCAGCCCCCAAAACTTTATTTCTTTTCTGTCAGCTCACCCTGCTGACGGAACAGTTAGTTTTGGGGGGTAAAGTTTAATTAGTGAAAATATGGGGGTAAAGTCTAATTCAAGGCAAAGTTTGGGGGCAAAGTCAAAATAACCCAAAAAAAAAAAACTTTCGATTCTCTCTTCAACTTTCATTCAATTTGCACAGAGAGTTGATAAACACACCCCCTTTCCCTCATTAACAACTCTGTCTCTCTCACGAGGGAGGTGGTATACATGCAGGTGGGGCGTGCGGGTACGGGACGCTGGTGGACGTGCGGCCGCTGAGGGCGCGGGTGGGGGCGGTGAGCCCGGTGCTGTTCCGGGGCGGCGAGGGCTGCGGGGCCTGCTACAAGGTGAAATGCGTGGACCCCGGCATCTGCTCCCGCCGGGCTGTCACCATCATCGTCACCGACGAGTGCCCCGGCGGCTACTGCGCCTTCGGCCGGACCCACTTCGACCTCAGCGGCGCAGCCTTCGGACGGATGGCCGTCGCCGGGGACGGCCCCCAGCTCCGCAACCGCGGCGAGATCTCCGTCATCTACCGCAGGTAAGAAAAAAAAAACCGCCCAACTACCCTTTTTGCCCTCGGTACTTGTTCGCCTTTAACTTCTATCTTCGAGGCATTTTTGTCAAAAATAATAGAAAGTGCGGAATCTTCTAGACTCGTTGCTTCCATTCTTTCTTCTTAGCCGGAGTGTGCGTCTGTCCTTTTTTACGGGAACTCCAAAAAGTGACCTGAAAAATGACGTCAACTAGTCAAAGACTGATTAGGTTTGCCACTAAGGAATCAAATCACTGTGCATGGAGACAGACTCTGGCTGAATTTGGGTGACATGAAGGTCCTAGCTGTCAAGTACAGTGACTTGATCCTATTTGATGAGCCATGAAAATCACATGGTGGTACGCTCCTCCCAAGTCCCAGCCAATTAAACACGGTCCTAGAGCATCTCAAGGAGCTCCTAGTAGAAGCATAGCCCATTTTAGCTCCAGCAGCCTCCTAAGATAGGAGCATAACACATTATTTTTGGCCGACACAGCGGATGTAGAGAGAGAGAAAGTGTGTGCACTAGGGATGGCAATGGGTCTGGTTCAGGTTTTAAATTCCTATTGTAAACAGAACTAGTTCGGACGAGCTTATTCAAAAATCATAAAAATCAATTTCCAAATCCGCTCTATTGTCATTCATAGTGTGCACCGCATTTGACCAACAACTTTATTTTTTTATTTTGGAAATGTACGTTGTGAGGCAGACACGTGACAGTGGTACTGTTGTAGGGGCTGGAGTGGTGCAACATACAGCGCACAATCATCCAATAAACTCACCATTAAGGAGGAGATTGTAGTTAGCTGTTAATGTTGAGGACATGCTACCTAAAATTCGGAACGGAATGGGCCGGATTCACTCATCAGGATGTCTACATCCACGAATAGTTTCGAATCATCCTTCAATGATGAGTGCATCAGGCGACTGTGAGATATCTATATGTTGCAGCACGCTAGCCTCTTCATTGAATATTTCCTCTTGGGGCGGAGGGGGTTGAGTAAGAAGAAAAAAACAAAATTATATTTTTTTATATTGTGGCCCCACTCCTTTTCTTCAATCCCTTCAAGCCACCTCCTCGTGTGTTGGGTCTAGTGACACACAGAGTAGCGCCAAGCATTATTCTATACAAAAATTCTATTCAATCGGAAAAAAAAACTTTACGGATTCTTTAGATCCTCAATCGTAGTCGTCCATTGCACCCAGATCACAACTCAATCCCGATCGGCAAGCAACAAACAACTGTGATCAGGGTCTATAAAAATTGTAAGACTTTTTGTCAGATTGAGTAGCATTAATTGCTCTCTATTATAACATCTTTCGTAGTACATTCGATCGAGATGACCAACGACAATTATAAAAAAAAAATATTGAAAGACCTCGTTAAGTAAAGAAATTTGAATTTTTTTTCAGGACGCAATGCAAGTACCCGGGGAAGAACATAGCCTTCCATGTGAACGAAGGGTCGACGGAGTCCTGGCTATCGCTTCTGGTGGAGTTTGAGGATGGAGATGGAGATGTGGGATCCATGCAGATCAGACAAGTATATATATTCTCACCTATATCTATCCTTTTAATCGTTTTTGATGTTTATTCTTTTTTTTTTTCCATGAATAATAATGTTATTTGGAGTGGGGGCGTCGACGGGCGCTGAGTGCACAAACCCTAACCGACACCCCCTCACACTTGAAAATTTTCAACACAACCGTTGTACCATATAATAGCAGGACCCACTACCCCCAGAGCCTATAGCAAGCTCCGAGTGCTGCCATTATACACCCATGTGCTGGGCATGTTATCCAATGTCACGTGAAGAACAATGGGCCCCACGGCTGGATGGTAGGTTGCGCTGAAAAATTTCCACACACACCCCCCCCCCCTCCCCCCGCACAGCGTGATGTCCATCATGCCCACGTATAATGTCTGGTGGCAAGTCGGCCTCACCTTACATTTAAATTGATACCTTAATGATGTCTCTCCTTTCCTTCCTTACAAAGTTACAATTGAGATCTCAATGATAGAATCATGAGAAGTTCTAACATCAAATCATAAGATTATACGGCGTACTCATTAGGGCTAATAGCACTAGAGAAATGCTATTCAGTCCGAAGGTTTTTTCGATTCCGCTCAGCCTGATTGACGTGGCAACTCATAAGTGGTGGTTGAATCTCACTAGTGAGATTTAAATCTCTCACACCACCAGTCATATGCTGCTACATCAGGCTGAATCGCATTTCTCTATATTAAATTGCAAAAAAAAAAAAACTCAATCTATTATGCTTTCCTTATTAAGAAGTGCTATTCAGTCCGAAGCGTTTGTCCCGGATCAGCCTGGTTGACATGGCATCCGGTTACAGTGTTACTTTGCTTGCTAGTCCGGTTTGAATGTTATTCATTGGTCAGGAGTCTCGGGACTGGGTAAAATGGACGGCTATGATCAGGACACGTTAATTGGGTTGGCCATTCGGGCTCATCTTTGGTTTACCAATTACTAGCTTCTTTAGTGTTGTTTTGCAATTTGAATTGTTGATTCTTGGGTTCCAACCACGATAGCATGTTGCGTTAAAGGTAATTTAGACGATTTATATTGCCACTTGAATCTCAAGTAAGCCACTTAATTTTGGTTACCAATAATTTTCAAGTGAACAATACTTGGCGGCTACCCCGTGCCCCGATAGGCCCAGCACATGATGAGGTGGCATGCATGGATTGATGAAAGAGAGTGGGTCCCACTATGTAAAAAATGAAAATACTAATAAAGTAGTGGTAGGATTCGGTACCTGTGCAGTAAAGAAAAATGCTATTTGATTCAAATCATTACCGGTACATTTTTGTTTATATTTCTCGTATTGTGGGCCCTATTGTTCTTCACAAAATCCTTACATGCCACCTCATTGTGTACTAGGTCTACCGGCATACGGTGTAGCCACCAAGTATTGTTCTTTTCAAGAATTCCATCTTTGAGATTATCATGCATGTGCAATGAAAACCTACAATAGCAAGTCATAGGACTCGCGCATGTGTGGAAGCCTACGATAGCAAGGCACATGGGTCACAAAGTGGCAATATAAGGGGGTGTTTGGCATCAGTCCAAAACGGTCCGTTTTTATTCCCAGTTTTGGATTTTAAAACTAATAGATAGTATTTGTTTCAATGGAATGAAGGACTTGGGAACGATAATATATCACTCCATGCGTTCTATGCTAATCGGAATACCAAACCATCAAATTACATTAAAATAGTAATTGACAAGAATACCCTCTTCTAGATGAGGATTAAGCGGAACAGTTGTTTCTCAAGCCAAACACCCCCTAAATCACCTATAATTTATCACAAGTTATTCCAAAAATGAAAGAAATTAAGTGGCCGAAGAGCAACGATCAATTGGTAGACAATGGAAGAGGGTGGAAGCTCAACCTACGAAATGAATCATATTTTTCCCGATAAATATTATCTCTTGATAGAAATAAACGGTGAATCAGTTCATAAACTTGTCCTTAACCTGCCTACTAATAAGCCATACATGATGTGGGTAAGGATTGAAATCTTCGGTTTTTTCGGCCTCCGTTGTGAAATGTACCATAAATAAATTCATGGTTTACCCTTGCTTTGTAAAAACCATCACAAAACAGACCGAAATTATACTATATTCGGCGAAATATCTGGGTTTCTTCCCCCTTTTGAAATTTCAGTTGAAACCGATATTCGTTGGGTCATTATGCTGATTAATTTTGATTCTCCTTTACGGTGGAGTGCTAAGTTTTGATCAACATTTTCCTTGCAGTCAAGCTCAATGCAATGGCTGGAGATGCAGCATGTATGGGGTGCAACCTGGTGCATCACTGGGGGGCCCCTTCATGGGCCCTTCTCTGTGCAGCTGACCACTTTGTCCACGCGGAGGACTCTCCTCGCTCGGGATGTGATTCCGAGGAACTGGTCGCCCAAGGCCACGTACACCTCGCGTCTAAACTTCTCTTGATCGTCGAAGAAGATGAAGCCAGTCCTCCAGAATTTTAAGGAGGGAAAAAAAAAAAAAAAAAAGTAGCCGTTGGGGGTGCAAAGGCTTCTCGACAGGCTCGTTGTATTGTATCCCTTGCCAATATCTTGATGTGTGTATGTTTGTATGCTTGGTTCTGTGTTAATTTGGGCTCAGCAATGTGCCTTTAGCCCTCTTCTAAGGGAGAGAGAGCGCCCTTCTATGTAATGGTTTGTGGGACCCCCATCTACTCAGATGAAGGGGACACTGGATGGGAAAACTAATTTGAAGTGTTTTGGGTGTTGTTTTTGTAAAGATGTGTGGGACCCATCTAATTAGTAATTAGATGAAGGGATCCTAAATGGCAATATTTAAAGAATATATGTCTTTCTTTAACCAAAAATATGCCACCTTGCCCTATGTTTTGATTCACTTGAATCCCTTGACCTTCGTCAAGGGTTTGAATAAGTGCTACGGCGTATTTCCTACCGCTCTATTGTGGCGGGTCTTCCTCTCATCTTAGCGGTGAGCTTTCTTATCAGTGGGGTTATTAAAAATCAAGACATTTTCTCTTGCACCTATGGTGAGTTTCGATCCTTGATATATTTTGTGCTGGTGCACTAATATGTGATGCACTGACCACTAATGTGGTCCTTAGTTGGTTGCTCACTATGGCATTGTGGATGGAGTTCTCAAGGCCGTATAACAAAAATTAAAAGTATTATATAATCTTTTTGTGTACTCGATCTCAAAGCCGGATAAAGGAGGGTTTTAAATAACTGCCAAAAGCCTAAAGAAAGTGGCATACAAGAAGTATTGGATAAAAACTGATTTACTTAAACAACCTAAAATGGTTACTAATCTTGTCATTAAACCTTATCTTAATGACATCAACTAACCTTAGCTCGACCCGTGTCCAGACCTGGCCCTTGAAGGGCTAGGCTAGGGCCCATCAATTTTTCGGCTCTGAAGGACTAGGGTCAACCTAGGACATGGCCCTTCGAACAAAGTTTCGGGCCCAATTTGACCCCAACCCTGCTCTGGCCTATCTTTTGACAAGCCTACGTAAACATACTCATCTTAGTGTAATGTTGTGTTTAGCTTAGCAGTTGTGCCCCACTGTCACTTAAGCATGCCAAACTTTTGTGTCGGTTCAGTGTTTGGTGAAGCTCCCCCCCCCCCCGACTCATGGGCGATCGATGCACCGAACACGTTCTCCTCTGATACCGTTGTTTGGTGGATTAACACCAGCTCCCTTGCATCGAGCACTTCGCTCTAACTAGATTTTGGCGGCGACAAGCTCCCTTGCTTCAAGCACTTTCGATTGAGCATATTTCCGTACGAAGAACAACAGCTCCCGGTCGTGTTAAGCTCCCTTGCTTTAAGCACTTCATGCAGATCAAATTCCACGCATAGAACAACAGATCTAGTTTTGTGTTAGATTGTTTGTATTTGTTAAAAGTTGCATGAATCTGGGTGGATTTCAGTGTTTCTTCTTCTTCTTGGAGTTGGTCTTAACATATTTTTTGTAACTCATCATGAAGAAGCATGAAGCATGAATGATTCAACACCATGATCACTTCTATCAGTTTATGAAGTTTTTGTTGGGTTTGGCCCAATAAAACCCACACCCGAAGATGGCTGAAGGACAGAAGGCACAGAAAACTTGCCTAGAGGGACAAATTATTGGGGGTGTCTATTCCCATGAAGAAGAAGACTCTCGGTCGGCAAAGACCCTTGGTCAATTGAATATCTTCAGCCAGCCAAAGTCAGTTTGGGCAGCACACGGAGGTTGCTTTTCGGACCGGGTTTTGTTATGGTTTTGGGTCTTCCATGGGTTCACGCTTCCTCTCCAATTTAAGGGGGGTATGGGTGGCCTAGAGTTTCATTGATGATCATAATTGAGAGCGAGATGAAGAGAGAGCAAGGAGAGCCCGGCTAGGGTTTCTTGCGGCTCTGTGGAAGTAGATAATGAAGAGAGAGAGAGAGAGAGAGAGAGAGAGAGAGAGAGAGAGAGAGAGAGAGAGAGAGAGAGAGAGAGAGAGAGAGAGAGAGAGAGAGAGAGTGAGGAGGAAGAAGGAAGGGGGTTCGTCTACAGATTCTCGGTGCATTTTTCTTGGCTTCGATCTTGACAGTCATTGATCTCATGGAGTTAACCCAAAACGAGTGACGTCGCTAAAGGTGCTCAATGTAAACAATGTCACGGAGCACTCTCGCAAGAGTCTTCCACACGATGGTGGGAGTACACGGTGTGTGCAAGTAAAGGGGGGGAATAGAAAAAAAAAAGAGCTTGGATCTAAAGAGTTACTAAGAAAGAAAGTGATCATGATCTCTTTCGAGACCTTAGATCAAGCTTCTAAATCCTAGTTCACTTTAAAGATTCAAACACCCAAAAAACCTCCAAAGACTAGATCTAGATCTAGTGTTGGATGA
The DNA here is from genome assembly GCA_947650365.1 of Chamaelirium japonicum. NCBI lineage: Eukaryota > Viridiplantae > Streptophyta > Magnoliopsida > Liliales > Melanthiaceae > Chamaelirium > Chamaelirium japonicum. The sequence continues at coordinate 1,883,309 of CANTAL010000028.1, forward strand.
CACCTTAGATCCTTTACTAGCTTTATCCTCTCTAGTTTCAATGAACTCAAGCAGTTTGATGACTCAAGTGATCATTCAAACCATGAGTACAACCTCCATAGTTTTGATCTTGGAAGAAGGTTAAAGAGACGAGTAAGAAGGGAAGAAGGAAGGAGATAGAGTTCAAAGTTGAACTCATTAACCCTAAAGCTCTCTTTTAATTCCTCCCTAAAACCAAAAACTCATTAGCAGCTAAAGGGTGTAGGGGTGGGCTATTTATAGCCCAAGGGATCCCTTAGGTAGATGGCTAAGATCAAACAAGAGATCCTTATCTCTAAGGGTCTGCCTCATCCAAGTCGAGTGCTCAACCAATACGTGGTACTAGGGGATAGGTTGAGCCAACCGACTCAGGCCTTCCTGAATATTCTAAGTCAAGTTGTGCACACAACTTTAAAGTCATGTGCATGACCGACCACGTGTTGGCGTACTATAAAACCATCCCATATGGGGTAAGGTGGACATCAAATAGTGTACTACCGATTAGGATCGTGCACATGACTTTAAAGTCGTGCGCATGATTTTAGTCTGGCAGACAACTCCTTTTGTCCACCAACGACTACGGCATAGTCGTGCACATGACTTTAAAGTTGTATGCACAACTAGCCTACTATGCACATACTAAATATTGGCATTGGTCCTAGCTCTGAACAAAGTGAACAATGAATTCTAGCATGCTAATATGCTCATTCCTATTCTAAAAAGATGCCCATACATCATGATTTGAAGGTCCTGAATGAATAAGCATGTACTCAACTTAATCAAGCAAATATTCGAATGAAAAAGGTATGTGGGTGTGCGATAGCTAGTCATGCACCGAAAAACCCTACCCACTAGAGTAAAATTTATTTCCAAAGAGTTAGAATTATACCTTCCAAGCCTAAGCATGGTGAGAGAGGAGGATAGAAGTGGTTTTGGTCGTAATAGTACATCTTTTGTGACGACCAAGATCCAATAGTCAAAAGCTAAGACTCCTGAGGTTGGAATGCCAAGATGGATGAGGTGAGGTGAGGTGTACAAGGCCATGAGTTAGCTCCACATCGCTTAGAGAGAAGGAGATCATGAGCTACTTATATAATTTCCCCTTCCAAACATAGAAGACGCATTTTAAAACTGTGCGCCGCTACGGATTTCGTAAGAGCTCCATAGTTAAGTGTGCTCGAGCGAGAGCAATACTAGGATGAGTGACTTCCCTAGGAAGTTCTCATGCGAGAACGGGCAAAGCGGGCAATATCATGTGTGTTTGGGGTGGATGTTATAAAATGGTATCAGAGTCAATTCTCCTCGAGATGGGGGGCTCTAACCCTACACGAGGATATGTAGCCCTAAGGGGGTAGATTGTGACGACCAAGATCTAATAGTCAAGAGCCAAGACTCCTGAGGTTGGAATGCCAAGATTGATGAGGTGAGGTGAGGTGAGATGTACAAGGCCATGAGTTAGCTCCACATCGCCTAGAGAAAAGAAGATCCTAAGCTACTTATATAATTTTCCCTTCTATATATAAAAGACACATTTTAAAACCGTGCGCCACTATGGTTTTCGTAAGGTGAGGTGAGCGAGAGCAGTACTATGATGGGTGACCTCCTTGGAAAGTTCTCATGCGGGCACGGGCAAAGTGGACAATAACTTATATGTTTGGGGCGAATGTTACATCTTTATCATAAATGATCCAAACCTAACTCTACCCTCCTGACTTTAGTTCGCAGCTACTCATTACACCGATAAAGTAGGTTTGTTTAAATCGCTGAAAACTAATGGCACTAGAATGAGACCTAACATTATGGGTACGTCAGAAGTGAGTATGATCACGACATCTACTTTAGAAAGTTTCGTGACTGTTCAATGGTATTTCTTTTTTTTTATATATATAGATGACATACTTATTGCTACAAAGATCATGTCAGATATCGACGTCCTGAAATCTCAATTGAACGATGAGTTTGAGATGAAGGATTTGGACGGTGTAAATGGATCGAAAGCGTGGTACAGTTTATTTGATGCAGATGAGCTATACTCAGAAGGTGGTTTCTCATTATGGAATGGGTGGTGCTAGGCCAGTTAGCATCCCCCTTGCTGCATACTTTTGAATATCGGTAAGACAGTCTCCAAGCACCAAGGACGAGCATGTTTACATGACTCGTGTGCCAAAGGCGAGTGCAGTCGGTAGTTTGATGTACGCTATGGTGTGTACTCATCCAAATATCGCATAGGCAGTTTGTGTGGTCAGTCGTTACATGATCGATCCAAAAACGAAGCATTAACAGGCCATGAAGTGGATATTATGGTACCTTATGGTACACTGGACTTGGGATTATATTTTTACCGGAACGGCAAGTCAGTTAGAGATATAGTGAGATATATTGATGTAGATTATACTGATGATTTGAATGTGTGTCGATCTATGACATGTTATTTATTTACTCTGGCAGATGGTCCAGTGAGTTGGAAGGCCTTCCTATAGGACACGGTTGCATTGTCAACGACAGAGGCTGAATACATGATCATTACGGAAGACGCCAAAGAGACTATTTGGCACCAAGGCATTATGGAGAGTTTGGTCTTTCGCAGTCTAGCATGGAGATTTTTTTTTTAGGAGGGGGACTGCAACGCCCACCGAAAGTGGCCATCCCGCTAAAAATACCAATCGCAAACAAATATGGGGGCCACTGTCGATGAATTTTATTATCTTTACTGAATGTGTTTTGTCGCCAAAGGCGTCCGTGATGATGTCGACAGCAGGGCCGAAGGCGTCCACTATGTGTCGATCGAAACAAGCTTACACCTGTATCATACATGGTAAGGTCATGTGTTGGTTCCTCATCATTGATTTTTGCCTCTACATCTAGCGTGCATAGTACAAAATATATACCGTCCACTGAAACTAATTCCACATATTTTATCATAATAACCGGTGGTGGAGTAATCGAACCACGAACACTTATAGCTTTGATGGGAACTATTATCGTCTGATTTATTTTTCTCTCTTTCAAACAAATTATAGTAATGGTGGGATACATATAAATTGGATCCGTTTAGGCAATCTCATTATTTTTTGCAGTTTGGCAATCTCATTATTAACAATGAAATATTTTTGTTTAAATTACAGACATGATATATGGACAATGATCAAGGTTCTCTTCATCATCCATAATCTCTACAGGAGGATACAAGATAGTACTGTGATATAAAACTTTAATAGTAATGTTTTACTCTTTGACACTATCATTTGTAATTCAATATTTTTTTCAATGAGTTGGTCATAATTAGTGGATGTAGACAAAAGAAAAGTTTTGATTTTGCTCCCCATGCGCATATTTATTCTTAACACAAATTAATGAACTCTTCATCGTAAATGCATAAGATGGACAACGGTGAATCCATTGTTTTGTAACACATCCGAACAAAAAAGTCATATTAAAACAGAATGTAAACGCAACTAAAATGCAACGTAAACGTAACAAACAAGCATTATATATAACCAGACTCAACAAAAACACAGACTAAGCGCAACTCGAGCTAGTTACATTTGCTAGCGACTGAGGAGAAAAACCTACAATAAGTACTCGTATTAGGCCGACAATCTACAAAGAAGAAGTAACAAATACTATCGACGAGGGTTGTTTTATAGGGATTTGGGATTATACCTGAATGTAAAATATGGCTAAAGCATTCACAGGCCCACAATGACAAGGGTGGGACCCCCAGTCCTACCTAGTGCCCATGATGTCGGTGGGACCCTCTAGCCTTGCCTGGTGCCCATGATAGTGGGACCCCCAGCCATGCCTAGGGCCTGCAGGTCATCTCGAAGCCCAACAGCCCCCCAAGGGACTAACGAAGATCATCTGCGGGTCGGTAGCCCCCCTCCGGAAATCACCTTGGGGGCACTAGGAGCGATTCGATCTCTATAAATAGTAGATTCCCTTCAGAACCAGATTGATTTTCTTTTTAATTCCATTCCAAACCTGAATTTTCATTCCAGAGATCATTCCTCACTTTCTAGAGTTGCATAGTTCAGACGAAAAACTGATCTTTTCTCCCCTTCTCTCTTCTTTTCTTTGATTGCTTATACAAGTAACACTCGGCATGTCGAGAGGATACTCTACATTTCAAAGTAAGTGGATGTAATGTAGCATCTTACCGTATGGAGACGTAGGTTTTGACCGAACTTCGTCGCCATGTCTTTCTGTCGACTCTCTACTCTCCACCCCTCTCAACGCTCTACAGTAACACTCCACTTTGCCCTATGTTCAACCTACCATACCATTCAATTGAATGTTGGAGGGTGCCTTCGTGACGGCAGAAGAACATCCCCCACAGTACCTATTTTTGAGTTCATGTGATCTACGCCAAGACTTTGACAAGGGTTTCTTTTTCACCAACGAACGTATGAGTGTCGCATCCTCCGATGAATGGTTTCTAAAAGGACAGGTCGCACGACAATTACCCGATGACAATGCTCGTAGAGATCTTGCAACCTTCAATGAGGGAGCAAGGAAAATATATAAGATTTGGTAGAATTCTAGATAAACGGCAAAAAAAGAACAATATAGAGCAAGGGTGAAAGATGATATCTTATGTAAATTCAGTATAAAGAAAATTTTAACTTTTGTTTATAATTTATTGGTGGTCATAAAAGTACTATTTTTGAATGCTGTGGATATAAATATAGGCGTTGATCGCCGTACATTGCACGGGTTACAAACTAGTTCTAGACTTGTTTGGCCAATATGTAGCCAAGTGTGCATATGACCCCGCTACAGTCTACAACACTACTTTGGAATGGTCCAAATGGAGGGAACCCGAACCAACTATATATATATATATATATATATATATATATATATATATATATATATATATATATATATATATATATATATATATATATATATATATATATATATATATATATATATATATATATATATATATATATATATATATATATATATATATATATATATATATATATATATATATATATATATATATATATAAGGGACAACGGTTGTGGAGGGGACAAATGAACTGAGACAAAGGAGCGGCTCAGATTTATCTAGAGGAGGGGGATAAACAGAGAGAAGGGCTAGGATTCATTCGTTCCCTTCTTCCCCCTCTTAATTTTTAAATTTGAAATAGATTAGATTCAGCCGTCCGATCTATATCCAAGGGGGAAAGATAATCAGAGAGAGAGATTCTCGGGACCCGCCACACTAGCCGCGCGCATGCCTCGAGTCCCCCGCCCCCGTCTCCTCTCTGTATAACTGATGCCCAGAGCCAAATTTGAAATAGATTACATTCTGCCGTCCGATTTATATCGAAGGGGGCAAGAGAATCGGAGAAAGATGTATTTCTCGGGACCCCGCGACTCCAGCCCCAGGCCTCGAGTACCCCGCCCCCCTCTCCTCTCTGCTACAACCGGTGCTCAGATCCTATAGAACACTGAGTGCGATACCCCCACCCCCTCCTCCTCCTCCTCCTCCTCTCTCTCTCTCTCTCTCTCTCTCTCTCTCTCTCTATCTCTCACTTCACGCCTCCATGCTCACCCCCCTGTTTGCCGGAGCCCTAATCCCCTCCTCCCTCTCTGATCGAGCCCCCTCCCGAGCCCTGCCGATCTGATTTGATTGGTCCGATCGAAGTCCCCCCCCCCCCCGATCCCTCGGTAAGCAGTCACCCCCTCCCGAGAAAGAGAGAGTAGCCCCCCCTCTTATCCGTCCGATCCGAACCCCGACTGATCGAGAGGATCCGCAGCCCCCCATCCAGCACTCGGTGCCCGCAGCCGCCCGCAGCCCCTCGCCTCCCTCGGTGCTCGCGATCCCTTGATGGTCGCCTCCCTCGATGCCCGCAGCCCCCGCCTCCCTCGGCGACCCCGATCTGTGCCTCGGTACGGTGCGATGAAGATCTTCATTGCCGCCCGCAGCCCCCCGCCTCCCTCGATGCTCGCGATCCCTTGGTGGTCGCCTCCCTCGATGCCCGCAGCCCCCGCCTCCGGCGACCCCGATCCGTGCCTCGGTACGGTGCGATGAAGATCTTCATTGCCCCGCTTCCCCCCCTTTGCCATTCTTTGCAAGAGAATGAGAGGATCAAAATATATATATAGAGAGAGAGAGGAGGCTGCAAGAGAGAGAAGATCAAGATGGAGGTGAATTTTTTCTTTTTTTTCTTCTCTTTTCTTTCCCTTATCTCATCATATTTCACCAGTTTTTCCCCTTTCTCTCTCTCTCTCTCTCTCTCTCTCTCTCTCTGATCGGTTTTCTGATTTTTTTTTCTGCCTCTTCAGTTACAGGAGATCGAGGTCCCATCTGCAAGAGAGATAGAGAGGAGGCTGCAAGAGAGAGAGGATCAAATATGCAAGAGAGATGGAGAGGAGGCTGCAAGAGAGAGAGGATCAGGAGATGGAGGTGATGAGTTTTAGGCTGATGAATCTTATCGATTTTTCCTGTTTTTTTCTTCTCTCTTTAGCTTCTTTGATCTGAGGGTTTCCCCCTTTTTTTTCCCTCGATCTTTTTATCTGAACAACAGATCCTGATCCTTCTTTTCTTTTTTTCGGCCTTTTCATTACAGGAGATCGAGGTGCCATCTGCAAGAGAGATAGAGAGGAGACGGCAAGAGAGAGAGGATCAAGAGAGGATAGAGAGGAGACTACAGTCGCGACTCCTCCGGCCACAACGACTCCTTCGCCTTCTACTACCCCAGTGGCATCATCGTCACCGACAACTTCACCAGCTATGCCACCGGTGGGGCCAGTGACTTCGCCGCCTACGAGGGCTTCTACAATGTCCCTAATCTCAAGTTCACCAACTACGACGCCAACTCCAACGGCCACGAGTCCAAGTCAGCCAAGGAGGCCTCTTAGCTAACTTGGAGGGGGTAACTGTGGGTGCAAATTTTGGCAAGAAGTCTGCAAAATAGCGGGACCCACCGGCCCTGCCTGGTGGGGCCACGAAGACAACAGCGGGACCCACCGGCCCTGCCTGGTGGGCCCCCGAAGACTACAGCGGGACCCACCGGCCCTGCCTGGTGGGCCCCCGAAGACTACAGCGGGACCCACTGGCCCTGCCTGGTGGGCCCACGAAGACTACAGCGGGACCCACCAGCCCTACCTGGTGGGCCCAAAAGCCTGTGGAATCCCCCAGGGGATAGTACCGGGGCCTGCCAGCTTTACCTGGAGGATCCCTAGATACTGCAGCAGAAACCGCCATTTACCACCAGAGAATCCTATAAATAGCAGAGCCTTCGAATGTAAAGAGGATCCGATTTCAAATCTAGAGAAAAAATCCAGAGAGAAAATCCAAAAAGAAAGATCAGTGTCATCATCATCTGATATCTGATTTCAGAAATCAGAGATCTGGAAGTTCCAACCCTCTCAACCTTCAACTCTCCTCGATCTTCTTCTTGTCCTCGAAGGGATCAGAGAGACTTCAGTGACACTCGGCCTGTCGAGGTCACTTTAATCAAAGTGTTAGTGAATTCGGGTTGCTCCCTATAGCACGGAGACGTAGGCTTCGGCTGAACTCCGAGATCATATCTCTCGTGTCCAATTTTCTCTGTTTGCATCTTGTGAGCTCCAACTCCAAACGACAGATCGAACAACGCTCTTCAACTTCAACTTCAATTGACAGGTGAGGCGAGGTCTTCGGGTCGGCACGAAGATTTTCCCCTACAGTTTGGCGCCGTCTGTGGGATCAGAACGAAAAGTCAAGCTCTCTCCACTACTATCAGATCGGTTGAGCATACAACCGATCTTCATAGCCAAACTTCCTCGCCTCCTCGGATGATCGGACAACTGATCTGACGTCGGTACTCTTGTTGCACCCTTCGCTCTCTGAATGGCAAAAACTAAGCACCAGGGTCAACCAGAAGGAAGTAACACTCAACAACAAGCTCGTCCTGAGACTCGTTCAATGAGTCAAAGGCTCAACTTCGGGCAGCCCCTTGCTGTCCCCGAGATGAGGGTTCGCTCAGGGAGTGGGAGATCTGTCGATCGACCGATCGCCCATCCCGCACGACAGTCAATTGGGCAAACGGCCCCCGCTCCTGCTGAAGACCCTCCATCGACCTACCAAATCTCTGCGGTCGACTTCCAACTGCTCCAATTGGCGAAGCAAAACGCCACCCTCACCGCTGAGAGGGATGCTCTTAAGAAAGCAGCTTCCGAGGCTGGGATCGTTCTTCTAATCCCCTCTACAAGTGAGAGGGTCAATCTTCCTCGACATTCAATCCACTCCGAGCAACGGAGGTCAATGGGCACTGCTGCCCTCGAGAGGATTCAACGCGACCCAACTCCCTCTACTGCCCCCTGGAAGCAGAGTGTTCGGGACCGCCTCGACGACGAGTCCTCCCAATCATTTTCTGGTCGCAACTGCGATAGGAAGGCTCCTTCAAAGCCCGATATACCAAGGAGACACCAGATGAAAGACGCTCCTTCCAAGAGTAGAGTCTCCCCTTCCATTCCACTCCAACGCGGACTCGGATCGGACCTTCGCCACCGACTCCAACCTGCTGATATTCAGAGGCCTGAACAAGACCTCTCGATTCTACCTCTCGATCTACATCCAGCTCGGGGGCATGGTCGTAGAGATGGGTACTCCTCTGCCGGGCCTCTCCACCGGAGTCTATTCGAATCAACATTTCCAAGGGGATGGAGAACTCCCACTCTCTCCAAATTCAATTGCATCAGAGGAGATCCAACTCTCCATATACTTGCCTTCAAGCAAGCTTTGACACCACACGAAGAAGAGAACAACGTACTTTGTCGCACTTTTGCCGGAAGTCTCGATGAGCCGTCACTCGACTGGTATCACAATATCCGAGCTGGGTCCATCACCCAGTTCAGTGTTTTGGCTAACCTCTTTGTGCAGCACTATCAACTCAATCTGAAGCCAGAGAAGAAGCTTGATTCCCTCTATCGGCTAAGGATGGGTGCTGACGAGACTCTCCGTAATTTCACAAGGAGATTTCGCAACGAGCATGCTGCTCTCTCTGGAAGACATCTGGATGATGAAGCCATCATGTTGGCTTTCCAGAACGCCCTCCGCTTCGATCTATACATCTACAACGACTTTATCCGCAATCCCCCTCCTTCTCTGGGTGCTATGTTCGATCGAATCCAGAGAGAGATTGAGGTTGAAGATGATCAAGTCGCTCGAAAAGGGCGAGAAACGAAGCGAAGACCGGCGGAAAGAGAAGCCCCCAAGTATGCTGCCAAAGCCCACAATGCTGAGGCAGCAGCCCCTCCAGCCAACAAGCGATCAAAGAATGACGGACGTCGATCTCCAACGAAGACCACTTTCACCGAGTGGAACTTACCAATCGAGCAGATACTCGACCGCATTCAACACGAGGAGTTCATTCGAAGGCCCAATCCTCTTCAGCCAAACTCAAAATTTACAGTTGACAAAACAGTGTATTGCGACTTCCACCGAAGTCATGGCCATTCTACCGATCGGTGCTATCGGCTGAAATTCCATCTTGAAGACTTATTGCGAGAAGGCCATCTTCAAGAGTTCGTCAAAGGCGGACAAGATCAACGTCGAGTGTGACGACCAAGATCCAATAGGCCAATAGCCAAGAGCCAAGACTCCTGAGGCGGGAATGCCAAGATGGATGAGGTGAGGTGAGGTGAGGTGAGGTGTACAATGCCATGAGTTAGCCCCACATCGCCTGGAGAGAAAGAGATCCTGAGCTACTTATATAATTTCCCCTCCCAAACATAGAAGACGCGTTTTAAAACCGTGCGCCGCTACGGAATTCGTAAGAACTCCGTAGTTAAGCGTGCTTGGGCGAGAGTAGTACCCGGATGGGTGACCTCCCTGGGAAGTTCTCGTGCGGGCACGGGCAAAGCGGACAATATCTTGTGTGTTTGGGGCGGATGTTACAAAATGGTATCAGAGCTGGTTCTCCTCGGGATGGGGGGGGTCTAACCCTACACGAGGACGTGTAGCCCTGAGGGGGGTGGATTGTGACGACCAAGATCCAATAGGCCAATAGCCAAGAGCCAAGACTCCTGAGGCGGGAATGCCAAGATGGATGAGGTGAGGTGAGGTGCGGTGAGGTGTACAATGCCATGAGTTAGCCCCACATCGCCTGGAGAGAAAGAGATCCTGAGCTACTTATATAATTTCCCCTCCCAAACATAGAAGACACGTTTTAAAACCATGCGCCGCTACAGAATTCGTAAGAACTCCGTAGTTAAGCGTGCTTGGGAGAGAGTAGTACCAGGATGGGTGACCTCCCTGGGAAGTTCTCGTGCGGGCACGGGCAAAGCGGACAATATCTTGTGTGTTTGGGGCGGATGTTACATCGAGCCTCTGCAAAGGGGAAAGAAGCATGTTGGGTCCATCAAATCTCCTCTAACCGGAAACCAATCTCTGTGAATGCCAATGTCTTTGGTATTCATGGAACATTGCACAATCAAACCTTGACCGGGAAGGAAGTGGATTGGCAAGTTCGACGCATCTTCCACGTTCGTTCTACTGCGAACAAGGAAGATACCTGGATCGAGAAGCCTATCGAAGGTTTGGCTTGGCCATCCATTGTTTTCAATGACTCTGATCTTCAAGGAGTCCATACTCCCCACCGAGACCCCCTGGTCTTGAAACTCCTCATCGACGGAAGCACCGTCAATCGAATCCTCATCGACACCGGCAGCTCCATCGATATTATGTTCTTAGATTGTTTCAAACGTCTGGGACATAGATATTCGAGCCTCGACGTCGTCCCGACTGTGATCACTGGCTTCAACGGCGAACAAAGCATCACGGTAAGCGAATCAAGATTCACTCTCGATCTTAGCCGAGAGACTCGAGTCTCGATAAGATTTGCAATTGTCGAAGGGGTGTCCAGCTACAACGCCATTCTAGGGCGACCATTCCTCCACCAGATCAATGCCATCTCCTCTTCTTACCATCAACTACTCAAGTTTGCAACGGGAGAAGGTATTGTCTGCATTCGAGGCGATCAGTAAGCTGGGAGATCTTGTGAGGCTGCGGCGGCTAAAACAGATCGTAAGATCAATATCGCTCCTCCAAAGCGGCCACGAGATGAAGCTGGTCCTTCCAAATAGCAATTAAAGGAGATTTCACTGGCCGATCCTCCACCAATCGAATGGGAAGCCTCACCTTCAATTGAAGAAATCATCCCTATCAATATCGGTAGAGGAGATCTCCATCGACAAACTTTCATTGGTACCGGTCTTAGCGACGCAGAAGCGCAAGACATGGTATCTTTCCTCCAGTCCAATATCGACGTCTTTGCTTGGTGCTTTGAAGACATGCCTGGGATCAATCCAGATGATGCTTGTCACCGACTCGCGATCAAGGAAGAGGTGAAGCCTGTCAAGCAAAAGCCACGCACCATCCGACTAGAGTTACAAGTTGCTGTTCAAGAAGAAATCACCAAGCTACTCGCAACAGGCTTCATCCGTAAAGTAGAGTATCCTACTTGGATCTCTAATATTGTTGATGTCCTAAAGAAGAACGGAAAGGTCAGAGTGTGCATCGACTTCACCAACCTCAATAAGGCTTGTCCCAAAGATTCATTCCCCATGCCAAGGATAGATAGACTCGTCGATGCCACTGCTGGCCACGAGCTATTGTCTTTTATGGATGGATACTCTGGGTACAACCAAATCCCCCTTCACGCTGATGATCAAGAGAAGACATGCTTTGTGACCAGCAGAGGTCTCTATTGTTACAATGTAATGCCATTCGGCCTCAAAAATGCTGGTTCCACTTATCAAAGGCTAGTCACAAAGATGTTTGAAGGTCAGATTGGTCGCAACATCGAAGTCTACGTCGACGATCTCCTCACAAAGAGCTCCATTCGAGGCGAGCATTTATCCGATCTAGCGGAAACCTTTCAAGTCCTTCGAAAGTATTGCATGAAGCTTAATCCAGCCAAGTGTGCTTTCGGAGTTCAATCGGGCAAATTTCTGGGTCATCTTGTGACCAGGAGGGGCATTGAAGCCAATCCCGACCAAATTCGAGCCATCCTCGACATGCCATCACCTACCAATCGAAAGGAAGTACAACGTCTCACTGGAAGACTCGCTGCCCTCAATAGATTCATCTCAAAGTCTTCCGACAAATGTAAGCCTCTCTTCGACAAACTACGGAAGGCGGATACTTCAGGGTGGAGTTCAACTTGCGAAGAAGCTTTTCAGAGCATCAAGAAATATCTGGTGCAAGCTCCTATCCTGACTGCTCCACTTCCGAAAGAAGACTTGTGGCTCTATCTCGCCATGACCGATCAAGCAATCAGTGCGGTCCTAGTCAGTAGAAGAGAAGGCGTCGAGCATCCAGTCTATTATATCAGCCATACTCTTCTTCCGGCTGAAACTCGCTACTCAAAAACTAAGAAGGTCATCCTGGCCTTGCTCACTGCATCGCGTCGTCTCCAACCTTACTTTGTCTCCCACCAGATCATTGTCATTTCAGAACACCCACTCAAAAATATCGTTGACAAAGCTGGTCGAATGACCAAATGGGTGATCGAAATGAGTGCTCTGGGGATTCAGTTCGAATCTCACACTTCTATCAAAGGTCAAGCTATTGCTGATTTTCTAGCTGACTTTCCAGTTGAAGACCCCATCACTTGGGAAGAAGATGTCGACATGCGCTTAGAAGATGAGGATAATCCTCCAATCAATCTTGCAACAAAAATTGATCCAAGTCTCGAGGCTATTGCTGCAACTCCTCCATGGAAGCTTTACACTGATGGAGCTTCAAGTGCGATCGGTTCGGGAACTGGGATAGTCTTGGTATCCCCTGAACTTGATCATCTCCAGAAGACCACTCTCCTCGGATTCAATGCCACCAACAACAAAGCCGAATACGAAGCACTCGTTTCCGGACTCGAAATGGCTGAATCCCTGGGGGTAGATCGAATCATCGTCTACAGCGACTCCCAGTTGATCATAAGGCAAATCAATGGAGAGTATACAGCTCGAGAAGGAAGAATACAACTCTATTTAGCCTTAGTACGACGTCTTCAACAACGTTTTACTAATGCTGAATTCATTCAAATCCCAAGAGCAGAGAACCGAGAAGCAGATGCCTTGGCCAATGCTGCCTTAGTTCTTGGAGACTCACTCGGAGGAAGGCAAATACAGATCGATTATCAAGAAGTGCCCAAGACCATCCCTGATCAACAGGTCCTTGCTACTACAAAGAGATCTGGGGGTGGAGATCAATTGATGTTGAACCTTACTACTGCAAATGAATTTGAAGATTGGAGAGAGTCAATTTTTGACTTCTTCAAATATGGCAAAGTACCAGAAGATCCCAATCAAGCCCGAAGACTTCAAAGGAAGCTCCCATGCTTTACCATTCAAGGAGAAGATCTATACTTCAAATCTCACAACGGGGTGATGCTCAAATGTATTGGTCCCGAACAAGCAAAGGCAATCCTGATTGATATCCACTCTGGAGCTTGTGGAAATCATTCGGGAGGAAGATCTCTTGAAGCCAAGACAAAGCTACAAGGTTACTACTGGCCAACAATGGCAAGGGATGCTCAGCAAGTTGTTCAAAGATGCGAGTTATGCCAACGACACGCTCGAGCTATCCATCTCCCTGCAGATGAGCTTCACCAGCTATCAAGTCCATGGCCTTTCCATCAGTGGGGGTTGGACTTCTTGGGTCCTTTCCCACCAACTCCAAGCAAGAAGAAGTATCTACTGCTGGCCACAGATTACTTCACCAAATGGGTTGAAGCCGTGCCACTCTTTCGAGAGACCGATGATGAAGTGATCAAATTTATTAGGCACAACATCTTCTCAAGATTTGGTACACCTCAAGTTCTTGTTGCTGACAATGGAGCTCAATTCGACTCTGACAAGTTCCGTGAGTTCTGTCTGAACAACGGAATCAAGCTCTTCTATTCAACTCCAAGATACCCTCAATGCAATGGTTAAGCTGAAGCCTCCAATAGAGCTATTCTTGGAATACTCAAGAAGAAGCTCAACGACAAGAAAGGATTGTGGGAACAAGTCCTACCTGAAGTTCTTTGGGGGTATCGCACAACCCCGAGAAGGTCAACAGGGTTCTCACCCTTTCGTCTGACATATGGATCGGAAGCAGTACTCCCAACAGAAAACATATCAAATACTCTCAAGACTAGGGCAGTTGAAGAAGGAATCAATGAAGAGCTTCGAGTCAATGATCTGGACTTCTCTGAAGAACTACGAGACCAAGCCTCCCTTCGTGTGGCCAAGTATCAGCAGAAGATCAAACGAGCCTACGATGAGAAAGTCTACAAAAGGCAATTCCCAATTGGCAGTCTGGTCCTTAGAGCAGTTTTCTACAACACAAAGAAACACAGCAGTGGGAAACTTGCTCCCAACTGGGAAGGTCCATACATCGTCGAATCAGTGGGAGGCAAAGGCTCCTATCGATTGATCTCACCAGAAGGAAACAGATTGCCACGAGCTTGGAATTCTAGACACCTCAAATTGTTCTATCCATGATGTAAATTCTATGATGAATAAAGTTCTCTTTCAAATGTTCAAATGTGCAAGTGTTCAGCTTTTCAATTCAAGTTCAGAAGCAGTTTCAAGTTATCCATATTCAAGTTACCAGGTCTTTTAACAAGTTTGGGTGTTAGAGTTGCGACTCAACCCCTTACTGGCAAATGTTAAAACTATTTCAGGTTGTCATTCAAAGCAACCTTCAAGTCACTGGTTGGTTTAACAAGTTGGGGAGTTTGTGTTGCGACACTACCCCTTACTTACAAATGTTAAACTGACCTTCAATTTCAATATTCAATTTCAATCAATTTCGATATCATCTAACAGGTTTGGGTGCTTGCGTTTCGACTCAGCCCCTCACATTCGAATGTTACACGAATTCAAAATTCAATTTTCAAAGTTACAACAAGTTTGGGTAATCGAGTTGCGACTCGACCCCTTACATTCAAAAGAGTATCTATTCAAATGCTATCCAGAACATGATATTCGAAGACATTCAACTCAAGAGGCATCCAACTTTCATACACCAAAAAGATTTCTATTATCAAAAATTTGCCAAGTACAGGAGTGAGCTGTTATATATCAAGAGTTTACAAGTACAACAGCAAAAAAGAAAGGTAGAAGTACATCAGGGTTTGGCCACACTTGGCGCGCGCGACTTCTCTCCTTCGGATCCACCACGAGCTTTGCTCGCCACTGAAGCCTTAGAAGATTGGACGCTAGCAGCGTGGACCCTGAGTGCTTCCGCCGCCTTCTCGGCTGTTTCCCTGTAGCTCTTGCACTCGGCCTGCGCATGCTCCAACTCCTTCTTGAGGGTTTCCTCCTTAGCTGCTGAAGCGGCATCCTTCGCAGCAAGTTGAGCCTCCAGCTCCTTTATTCGAGCCACACAATCGAAGCCCAAGTTCTCGATCTTAAAGAATCGATTCTTTAATTCTTCAAGCTCGTGACCCTGAGCTACATAACCATTTTTCTACCCCTGGCTCTCCATTTTCTCCTTACGAAGGGCCGCAATCTTAGCCTTCAAGGCCTCCTTCTTAGAGGATAAAAGCTCCCTCAGCTTATCCTTTTCCTCGTGGGCAGCTTCCAATTCAGCCGTTAGACGAGAAACTTCAGATGAAGCCTCTCGCTCTCCGTACTTCTTGAAGAGCTTCGTGCCGAATTTCAGAACCGCTGAGTTCTGCGAACAAACAAAAAGTGATAGAAGTATATCGAAAGATTCAATGCGAAAGACAATTCAAGCTGTTACACTTACCACCACTTCCAGCCTATGAAAGGCTTCCTCGATCGGGGCCCCCGAAAGGTTGCAGAGCTTCCGGATCACGGGAGTTGGGTGGTTGATGTCAACCTCACCCAAATCTTTCAAAAGTGAAGCCATGCCTGCAGGAGTCCCTGCAAATCAAACAGAAGTTCAAAAGAGTTAGAATATTTTCAAACTTCAAAGGCAAGATAATCAAGGCAAGTTACTATAGATACCTGAGACATCGACTTGAGGAGCCTTTCCCTTCCCACGATCGGAGCTCTTACCCCGAGAGGTCGACTTCTCCTTGGTGGGAGTTGGCTCTGGTTGGGATTGAGGAGCCCCATCACCCACACGGCTCTCCCTCTCCAAGTGAGTAGGAGAGGGAGCACCCTGAGGAGGTGAGACTCCCCCTTCCTCTTATGGCCCGCTTGGCTGAACGAGCCCCTCCACGATAGCAGCTACCTCCTCAGCCAGAGAATGCGAGGGGGGTGGAGGTTGCTCAACCTCCAAACCCCCACTCGTAGTCGCTCCTTCGAGACGAGGAACTTCAGGAGGGATTTGATCGAGGGGCGTGGGGTTACTTCCAACCCCACCACTCCCCGAGAATTTTATCTTCAAGCGCATCGGGCGCTTCTTCAACTCCTCGAAGTGATAGGCGGGAACCACCTTGTGGCCGTCGCCTTCTACGTCCAGCACCTCTTCCATGCGACGGGCCTTAGCCTCATCGATAGGGATAGGAATAGAGTCTTCGTCTGCATCACCACCAGTGGGGGTGGGAGGAAGGTCATCCCCACCACCCCCTTGTTCTTGGTCACCACCAGTGGGGTGGGAGGAATTTCTTCCTCACCACCCCCATTCCCACCATCTCCACCAATGGGGGTGGGAGGAAGATCATCCTCACCACCCCCATCTTCATCGTCATCATCGTTGCTACCATTGTCGGTTCCTTCTTCCTCATCTTTTTTCTTTTCCTCTTCTTCTTCTTCATCTTCATCCTTCTTTTGGTCCCCATCTTCCTTCTGCTTGATGAGGGTTTTTCTCTTCTTCTTCGCTGGACCTCGTTGTATCACCAGCTTCTCCTCCGTGGTAGGTAGTCGACGCCTCGCACTGTAAGCCTTCTTCTCGGCACGAATCTTCCTGATGATCTTGCCCGACTGAGGGTCCTCCTCATAGTCGGAGTACAAGACTTCATTGTCTTCATATCGAGCCTGTAGCCGATGAAGGAGGTTAGCGTTGCCGTACCTGACTGGGCAGTTCGAAAACTGCTTCCACGATTGGGTGCCGCAAGTTAACTCTAAGAACAAGTTATCAATGGCTCCCACCCTCTCCGAGGTCCAAGCAAAGATGCCTCCCTCGCAGTACATCTTCACTTCATCGTGCACTTCGCTCCGGGGGGTCTCGGGTACAGAGAGGGGAGTCCATGCATCGGAAACCGATATGGGCCAATCGGTGTATAGCTTGTTCGAAGGGACTGTGTCAGCAAGTGGGCGCAGTGCAGATACACCGGTCAGGTTGAAGAACGGACTGTCCTTCCTCCAAGCCCATCGATAATGATAGAAAAAATATCCAAGCTCGATCCGGGCAACTTCATCCTCTGGTATGCTGGAGTAGCATGCCTTCAGATCCTCCTGGAAGTCCGACTCTACGCGGTAGAAAGCGTAGATAATCCTCCAGGCATTCCCAGTGACCTGCCCGGGGCAAAGGCCGGAAGTGTTCAATAACCTCGCGGCGAAGGGTGGCAATGGAAGGCGCAGACTGCAGTTGAGTTGGCCGATGGTCACGATGGTTCCCATGACCTGCTCCTTACTGGCGAAGGTGGTGAAGATCGTCTTCTTGTCAATGCCAAACGCAGACTGGATACTCAGGAGCGAAGGCCGAACCTTCCCTTCTGTGAAGCAAGCGAGCAGTGTCTGCCACTTCTTTCTCTTCGCATCCGTGAATTGGCCACCGGTATTGTATATATACTCCGGTTCCTCTGTCAGAGACATGAGCGGGCCCAGAATAAATTTTGCCTTGGGGATATGCTCTGGCCTCGATGGCGCTGAAGCAAACCCTACTCCTTGGTGCCTTTTGCCCAATTGTCCAAGTTCGGCAAGCACCGCCTTGCCTTTGCCACGTCCTTTCGGAGGAGATGGAACCTCAGCGATCTCCTTCCCCTTCCTCTTCAAGGAAACCGCACCCGACTTCTTCGAACTACCGGAGGAAGCCATTTGACCGATCAAGCGAGAGCAGAGAATAAGAAATCGGGAGCAAAAGAGTCTGGACTTCGAAAAAAATTTTGAAAGCGTGAAGCGAAAATGACAGCCAGAGAAGCTTAAGTATCCTGAGGGAATTAGGCACGCAAATCGAGAGGACACGTGTCATCACCATATCAAATCGCGTGTTTTTGCAGGTACACGTGGCACCTATCCGTAGCAAGCGCAAAACCAGGCGAACAGTCGGGACCAGACGAAGCGTCAAGCCACCGGTCCAAGCAAACCACCGGTCCGAGTGAACCGGACCGCCGGTTCAAAACCTCATTCATACAAACCGAAGACTCAAAGAGCAGAAAGAATCAAACTCCATCAATGTACAAAACTCTGCCCGAAGATCAAAGAAGAAAAACAAGCAATACTACTTCCTCGAAAGGGCAGGTTCGAAACTTAAACCTGACCGGCTGATTTTAACCGATCGGTCAAACATGACCGATCGGTCAAAATTAACTGATCGGTCGATTTTCTACTGGATCAGGCGAAAAATGTAGTTTTTTGCCCGATCACTCGATCCTTGACCGGCTGATTTTAACCGATCGGTCAAACATGATCGATCGGTCAAAATTAACTGATCGGTCGATTTTCTACTGGATCAGGCGAAAAATGTAGTTTTTTGCCCGATCACTCGATCCTTGACCGGCTGATTTTAACCGATCGGTCAAACATGACCGATCGGTCAAAATAAACTGATCGGTCGATTTTCTACTGGATCAGGCGAAAAACGTAGTTTTTTGCCCGATCACTCGATCCTTGACCGGCTGATTTTAACCGATCGGTCAAACATGACCGATCGATCAAAATTAACTGATCGGTCGATTTTCTACTGGATCAGGCGAAAAACGTAGTTTTTTGCCCGATCACTCGATCCTTGACCGGCTGATTTTAATCGATCGGTCAAACATGACCGATCGGTCAAAATTAACTGATCGGTCGATTTTCTACTGGATCAGGCGAAAAACTTAGTTTTTTGCCCGATCACTCGATCCTTGACCGGCTGAATTTAACCGATCGGTCAAATTCATCCGATCAGTCGATTTTCTACTAGATCAGGAAAATAACTTGACTTTTTTCCCGATTCCTCCAACCTTGACCGGCTGAATTTAACCAATCGGTCAAACATGACCGATCGGTCAAATTCAACCGATCGGTCAAATTTCTACTGGATCAGGCAAAAAACTTGGTTTTTTGCCCGATCCAACAATCTTTGACCGGCTGATTTTAACCGATCGGTCAAGTTTGACCGATCAGTCAAATTCAACCGATCGGTCAAATTTCTACTAGATCAGTCAGAAAACTGTGTTTTCTGACCGATCACTCCAACCTTGATCGATTGAAATTAACCGATCGGTCAAATTCAACTGATCGGTCGAATTTTTACTAGATCAGTCAGAAAACTGTGTTTTCTGACCGATCACTCCAACCTTGACCGGTTGAATTTAACCGATCGGTCAAACTTGACCGATCGGTCAAAATTCAACCGATCAGTCGAATTTCTACTGGATCGGTCAGAAAACTATGTTTTCTGACCGATCACTCCAACCTTGATCGGTTGAAATTAACCGATCGGTCAAACTTGACCGATCGGTCAAATTCAACCGATCGGTCGAATTTTTACTAGATCAGTCAGAAAACTGTGTTTTCTGACCGATCACTCCAACCTTGACCAGTTGAATTTAACCGATCGGTCAAACTTGACCGATCGATCAAAATTCAACCGATCGGTCGAATTTCTACTGGATCGGTCAGAAAACTGTGTTTTCTGACCGATCACTCCAACCTTGACCGGTTGAATTTAACCGATCGGTCAAATTCAACCGATCGGTCGAATTTCTACTGGATCGGTCAGAAAACTATGTTTTCTGACCGATCAATCCAACCTTGACCGGTTGAATTTAATCGATCGGTCAAACTTGACTGATCGGTCAAATTCAACCGATCGGTCGAATTTCTACTGGATCGGTCAGAAAACTGTGTTTTCTAACCGATCACTCCAACCTTGACCGGTTGAATTTAACCGATCGGTCAAATTCGACCGATCGGTCAAATTCGACCGATCGGTCAAATTCGACCGATCAGTCAGAAATTGACCGATGGAAGTTTTATTTTCGAAAAACGCTGACACACGGTAAAAGCTCCTCTGTATATGTGACAGGGGGTCGTTAGCTTTGCACCACGAGTCCAAGTCAGCCAAGGAGGCCTCTTAGCTAACTTGGAGGGGGTAACTGTGGGTGCAAATTTTGGCAAGAAGTCTGCAAAACAGCGGGACCCACCGGCCCTGCCTGGTGGGCCCACGAAGACAACAGCGGGACCCATCGGCCCTACCTGGTGGGCCCCCGAATACTACAGCGGGACCCACCGGCCCTGCCTGGTGGGCCCCCGAAGACTACAGCGGGACCCACCGGCCCTGCCTGGTGGGCCTACGAAGACTACAGCGGGACCCACCAGCCCTGCCTGGTGGGCCCAAAAGCCTGTGGAATCCCCCAGGGGATAGTACCGGGGCCCGCCAGCTTTACCTGGAGGATCCCCAGATACTGCAGCAGAAACCGCCATTTACCACCAGAGAATCCTATAAATAGCAGAGCCTTCGAATGTAAAGAGGATCCGATTTCAAATCTAGAGAAAAAATCCAGAGAAAAAATCCAGAGAAAAAATCCAGAGAGAAAATCCAGAAAGAAAGATCAGTGCCATCATCATCTGATATCTGATTTCAGAAATCAGAGATCTGGAAGTTCCAACCCTCTCAACCTTCAACTCTCCTCGATCTTCTTCTTGTCCTCGAAGGGATCAGAGAGACTTCAGTGACACTCGGCCTGTCAAGGTCACTTTAATCAAAGTGTTAGTGAATTCGGGTTGCTCCCTATAGCACGGAGACGTAGGCTTCGGCTGAACTCCGAGATCACATCTCTCGTGTCCAATTTTCTCTGTTTGCATCTTGTGAGCTCCAACTCCAAACGACAGATCGAACAACGCTCTTCAACTTCAACTTCAATTGACTGGTGAGGCGAGGTCTTTGGGTCGGCACAAAGATTTTCCCCCACAACTATCGACGAGGGTTGTTTTATAGGGATTTGGGATTATACCTGAATGTAAAATATGGCTAAAGCATTCACAGGCCCACAATGACAAGGGTGGGACCCCCAGTCCTACCTAGTGCCCATGATGTCGGTGGGACCCTCTAGCCTTGCCTGTTGCCCATGATAGTGGGACCCCCAGCCATGCCTAGGGCCTGCAGGTCACCTCGAAGCCCAACAGCCCCCCAAGGGACTAACGAAGATCATCTGCGGGTCGGTAGCCCCCCTCCGGAAATCACCTTGGGGGCACTAGGAGCGATTCGATCTCTATAAATAGTAGATTCCCTTCAGAACCAGATTGATTTTCTTTTTAATTCCATTCAAAACCTGAATTTTCATTCCAGAGATCATTCCTCAGTTTCTAGAGTTGCATAGTTCAGACGAAAAAATGATCTTTTCTCCCCTTTTCTCTTCTTTTCTTTGATTGCTTATACAAGTAACACTCGGCATGTCAAGAGGTTACTCTACATTTCAAAGTAAGTGGATGTAATGTAGCATCTTACCGTACGGAGACGTAGGTTTTGACCGAACTTCGTCGCCATGTCTTTCTGTCGACTCTCTACTCTCCACCCCTCTCAACGCTCTACAGTAACACTCCACTTTGCCCTATGTTCAACCTACCATACCATTCAATTGAATGTTGGAGGGTGTCTTCGTGACGGCAGAAGAACATCCCCCACAGTACCTATTTTTGAGTTCATGTGATCTACGCCAAGACTTTGACAAGGGTTTCTTTTTCACCAACGAACGTATGAGTGTCGCATCCTCCGATGAATGTTTTCTAAAAGGACAGGTCGCACGACAATTACCCGATGACAATGCTCGTAGAGATCTCGCAACCTTCAATGAGGGAGCAAGGAAAATATATAAGATTTGGTAGAATTCTAGATAAACGGCAAAAAAAGAACAATATAGAGCAAGGGTGAAAGATGATATCTTATGTAAATTCAGTATAAAGAAAATTTTAACTTTTGTTTATAATTTATTGGTGGTCATAAAAGTACTATTTTTGAATGCTGTGGATATAAATATAGGCGTTGATCGCCGTACATTGCACGGGTTACAAACTAGTTCTAGACTTGTCTGGCCAATATGTAGCCACGTGTGCATATGACCCCGCTACAGTCTACAACACTAATTTGGAATGGTCCAAATGGAGGGAACCCGAACCAACTATATATATATATATAAATAAGGGACAACGGTTGTGGGGGGGACAAATGAACTGAGACAAAGGAGCGACTCAGATTTATCTAGAGGAGGGGGATAAACAGAGAGAAGGGCTAGGATTCATTCGTTCCCTTCTTCCCCCTCTTAATTTTTAAATTTGAAATAGATTAGATTCAGCCGTCCGATCTATATCCAAGGGGGAAAGATAATCAGAGAGAGAGATTCTTGGGACCCGCCACTCCAGCCGCGCGCATGCCTCGAGTCCCCCTCCCCCGTCTCCTCTCTGTATAACTGATGCCCAGAGCCAAATTTGAAATAGATTACATTCTGTCATCCGATTTATATCGAAAGGGGCAAGAGAATCGGAGAAAGATGTATTTCTCGGGACCCCGCGACTCCAGCCCCAGGCCTCGAGTACCCCACCCCCCTCTCCTCTCTGCTACAACCGGTGCTCAGATCCTATAGAACACTGAGTGCGATACCCCCACCCCCTCCTCCTCCTCCTCCTCCTCCTCCTCTCTCTCTCTTTCTCTCTCTCTCTCTCTCTCTCTCTCTCTCTCTCTCTCTATCTCTCACTTCACGCCTCCATGCTCACCCCCCTGTTTGCCTGGAGCCCTAATCCCCTCCTCCCTCTCTGATCGAGCCCCCTCCTGTCTGATCGAGCCCCCTCCCGAGCCCTGCCGATCTGATTTGATCGGTCCGATCGAAGTCCCCCCCGATCCCTCGGTAAGCAGCCACCCCCTCCCGAGAAAGAGAGAGTAGCCCCCCCTCTCATCCGTCCGATCCGAACCCCGACTGATCGAGAGGATCCGCAGCCCCCCATCCAGCACTCGGTGCCCACAGCCGCCCGCAGCCCCTCGCCTCCCTCGGTGCTCGCGATCCCTTGATGGTCGCCTCCCTCGATGCCCGCAGCCCCCGCCTCCCTCGGCGACCCCGATCTGTGCCTCGGTACGGTGCGATGAAGATCTTCATTGCCGCCCGCAGCCCCCCGCCTCCCTCGATGCTCGCGATCCCTTGGTGGTCGCCTCCCTCGATACCCGCAGCCCCCGCCTCCGGTGACCCCGATCCGTGCCTCGGTACGGTGCGATGAAGATCTTCATTGCCCCGCTTCCCCCCCTTTGCCATTCTTTGCAAGAGAATGAGAGGATCAAAATATATATAGAGAGAGAGGAGGCTGCAAGAGAGAGAAGATCAAGATGGAGGTGAATTTTTTCTTTTTTTTCTTCTCTTTTCTTTCCCTTATCTCATCAGATTTCACCAGTTTTTCCCCTTTCTCTCTCTCTCTCTCTCTCTCTCTCTCTCTCTGATCGGTTTTCTGATTTTTTTTTCTGCCTCTTCAGTTACAGGAGATCGAGGTCCCATCTGCAAGAGAGATAGAGAGGTGGCTGCAAGAGAGAGACGATCAGGAGATGGAGGTGAATGTTTTTTTTTTCTTCTTCTTTCCTTTCCCTTCTCTGATCGGATTCTATATGTTTTTTACTCTCTCTCTCTCTCTATATATATTTCTGATCGGTTTCCTGATTTTTTTTCCTGCCTCTTCAATTACAGGAGATCGAGGTCCCATCTGCAAGAGAGATAGAGAGGAGGCTGCAAGAGAGAGAGAGGATCAAATCTGCAAAAGAGATGGAGAGGAGGCTGCAAGAGAGAGAGGATCAGGAGATGGAGGTAATGAGTTTTAGGCTGATGAATCTCATCGATTTTTCCTGTTTTTTTCTTCTCTCTTTAGCTTCTTTGACCTGAGGGTTTCCCCCTTTTTTTTCCCTCGATCTTTTTATCTGAACAACAGATCCTGATCCTTCTTTTCTTTTTTTCGGCCTTTTCATTACAGGAGATCGAGGTGCCATCTGCAAGAGAGATAGAGAGGAGACTGCAAGAGAGAGAGGATCAAGAGAGGATAGAGAGGAGACTACAGTCGCGACTCCGCCGGCCACAACGACTCCTTCGCCTTCTACTACCCCAGTGGCATCGTCGTCACCGACAACTTCACCAGCTATGCCACCGGTGGGGCCAGTGACTTCGCCGCCTACGAGGGCTTCTACAACGTCCCTAATCTCAAGTTCACCAACTACGACGCCAACTCCAACGGCCACGAGCTACGTACTCCGACGACACCGACACACCAGACATTCTCTCTCTCTCTCTCTCTCTCTCTCTCTCTCTAACTTCTTGATTTTTTGTTCTTGATTCCAGGTACATGATATCGCCGGGGGAATCGGAATTGTCTTCGAACTGCAAGAGGGCATGTAACAAAAGAGTTCGTGCCAGCACGTAAGTCCATCGACGATTGTTTGTATAGTCGAGTAGGTATGCAAAAATTACAGCATGTCAGCCCACCTTTGACCTCATCGCCTCGATATATAGGATGCTATGGAAGATGTTAAGCAAGAGAGTTGAGTAGTTTAAGAACAAAAGAGGGTGGTTAGTGGGATTACGTACTTCATGAGATGTTAGAGTACATGTTGAGTGATTCGAGAGCTTAGTGAAGAGTTTACCTTTTGCCCACGAAGGGTAAGAAAAGCATTAAAACAAATCCAATGGTCAAATTCATGATTGTATGGCAGATGCCACATAAGTCGGATATGCAACTACATAATTTGTATGTCTTGCATATGGTCCCAAACCACCAATGTGGTCTTGCATATGTGGTTTGGTATCCTGTGATCGAATATGCAATTGCATATGCGATCATATTTGACTACAATGGGACAAATATTAAGGTGGTGGAATTTGAATGAAAATAATGTGTCATCCTTTCACGAGAGGTTATTAATGAAGCGGGATTGGATCTACAAAATACACCAAATAGAATGTAGAATCAGATAGAATATTGTATCAAGAAAATCTCGAGAGAGTTCTTGGAGTATATAGAGGTAAACGACATGCATAACAAAGACTTGATTATAGCACGAGGTCCAAAAAGGAAATCAAAGAAAAGAGATTATGCTTGAAGAAATGGGGTTGAAGATTTTGATGAGTTCTTGAAAAGGTAGGAAACAAAAGTTAAGGAAGACACTAGAAAACTAATTAGTAATGCTAAATTTGAAGCTTTTATAAGTTATATGATAAGTTTAGCTTTGAAGGAGGTAAAAAAGAAGTAGATGAATCGCTACGAGGATGTTGAGTAATAAGTCACACATTGGCTAGCAGTGGAAAAGTTGTGTCTTCATAGTGAATATCAACAGTATAACTAGATCCTGTCTGCAATAAAAAAAAAAACATTTTTCTCCCCATTCTGATCATAGGTATTCCAACTATCAACGTATAGGGGGAGGAAGAGGCAAGTAACACACTCTCTCTCTCTCTGAATCTGTGGGTCTGTGTGTGTGTTTTTTTCCAAGGGTTTAGGTATTGATTACACTTGCTTTGCATTTCATCAGGAAGAGAAGTAATCCGCGGGGAATCACTAGAGAAAGGAAACATGCTTTCTTGCCTTTGTTTTTTATCTTTTTCGTTTTTTCATGTACAGAGATAGTTGGTGCTCTTAATAGCTTCTTTTTTTTCACTGCACATATAGATGAAAATAGGATGGAGAGAGAAAAAAAACAGCTTACCCTATTTGTACTTTTTTTTTAGGGTTATTTTGAGTTTGCCACCCAAATTTTGCCTTGAAAATAGGATGTAGAGAGAAAAAAAACAGCTTACCCCTCGCGGAGGAGGAGGAGCCGAATCAAGCGCACATCCGACCGCTCGCGAAGGAGGATGAGCCGGATCAGGACCTTTCCCTTCCTCTCGACATCTTCTTCATCAGGTGGTGACCCACGCAGTTTTCATCCTTTTTTTTTTGCATCTTTCCTCTGTTTTTCTTTCTTTCATTTTTTCAAACACCCTGATCCATTTTTCAGAAAAAAAAATTCTCAAATTTTTTTTCAAGCAACTTGATCCTCTGTATTTTTAGGGTCTGTTCTTGGAGTCGAATCAAGACCCTGCCCCTTCCTCTCGACCTCTCCTTCAGGTGGTGACCCGCGCAATTATTAGTTTTTGGGTTTTTCTTTTTTTCTTTCATCTTTCCTCTGTTTTTTATTCCTCATTTTTTCGAACAACTTGATCCATTTTTTCAGAAAAAAAAAGTTCAGTTTTTTTGAAGCAACTTTATCCTCTGTTTTTTTGGGTGCCAGATCAAGCGCACATCCGACCGCTTGCCTTACTCTCGACCTCTTCTTCTGGTGGTGACCCGTGCAGTTACCAGTTTTGGGGTTTTCCTGTTTTTTATTTTCTTCATCTTTTCTTTGTTTTTCATTCCTTCATTTATTCAAACAACTTGATCCATTTTTTTAGGAAAAAAATTCTTATTTTATTTTTCAAGCAACTTGATCCTCTGTTTTTTTAGGGTCTGTTCTTGGAGCCGGAACAAGACCCCTCCCCTTCCTCTTGACCTCTCCTTTCAGGTGGTGACTCGCGCAGTTATCAGTTTTTGGGTTTTCCTTTTTTTTTCTTCTTTCCTCTGTTTACAATGCTATAAAGTTGTCCAAGGAAGCATCCATTTAGCGATATGTTGATGGTTCTTGCCTTGCACGTGTCCTCATATTTCAGAACGTAGGCCTGCATAAAAAATGATAGCTATGTAATTTACCTTGAAGTAGCTGAAGGATGTCTTCTATAGATAATTCTTTTACTAAGCTAAATTTAAGTAATCTTTGTTTGTTATGTGTGAATGATAAAAATGGATTTATATGAAAACATTGAACATTTTCATACATATATGTATTGTTTTGATTTTTTGTTGCATTGCATATATTCTAATCTTCCAACAGGTAAGCATGCATATAGAATGATTACTTATCTAATTTAGTTTGAAGTAGTTGAAGATTAATGTCTTCTACAGTTGATAACTTCAATAACCTAAATTTAGTAGTAGTGGGTCTATATGTATGGGTGTGATGGAATTGATGATGGTTGATGAGGAAGAGGATAAAGTGGTGATGGTGGGTGTGTATGTCTGTAGGTATGCATGTGTTGGTGTGTCTACCTGTGCGAGCCAAAATGGGTGCGTCAATGTGTGTAACACCCACCACGATGTGGGATGATAGATGATGGGGCATGGCAATGATGATGAGCACCCATCAGCCTATCGCCCTCCACCTCCAAGTCAACTCTGATCATAGCAACACCAAGCGGAGATCGACCTCCTCCCCCAATCTTGGCATACAACGCCCAGCAGAGGAATGCACGTTAAACCATATTTAGTGAGAGATTTACTGGTGGGGTTCATTGATTGTAAAAACAGATAGTAAATTTTTTTTTTTTAATATGTTGGGAGAGAGATTTACTGTTAGGGTTCATTGATTGTAAAAACAGATTGTAAACATTTTTTAAAAAAACGTTGGAAGAGAGAGAGAGAGAGAGAGAGAGAGAGAGAGAGAGAGACTTACTTACTGGTGGAGCTCATTGATTGTAAAAACATATTGTAAACATTACATGGGCCTATTCGATACCATTCTCTCTCTCTCTCTCATATCAATAGCACTCATATCAGCAGAAGCCAACCATGTTGAATGAGGTCTATGTAATGAGAAACTATGGTGTCGAATGAGTTACAATATGGGTTTAAATACTTTTTTAACTTTAGCACTTACATGGGTCTATTTTTTCATAGTACTGTTATGAGAGAGTATGGTGTTGAATGAGTTACAACTTGGTTTTAAAGATATGGATCTGACGAAAGGGACTTAAACTAATTTGACAATAATGGATTTGTAGTTATGCACTCTATTTTATGTATGCATTATCAGAAAAAACATTAATAAAGCGTCCTTAAAATTTCTAATCCGACACAACTCTAATTATTATTATGTCAAAAGGTTTGGTAGTAGTTTCCTCTTTATAGACATGATCTCCAACAAAAACCATTGAATAGGATCTCATTTATTGTTCTATGCTTCGAGCTAGAAAAAACCTGACAAAAGGCTATTAGTTGAAAGGAAAAAAACATAGGATATATTACAGTGGATTTCTTTGTGTACTTCATCTCTGTACTTCATCTCTGTTATGTGTAATAGTACTGTTAGAGCAAAGAAATGTGTACATTTCGTTGTAAATGTCATACTTTGAGCATATTCTAGGTGTTTAAAGATTGCTTTAAGATTTTTAAATTCAAGTGGATTACAAAGGCATTGTAATCTGTGATGCCGCTCTTGAAGTATTGTCGCCACCCTCGAATTATTATCATCTCCCTCAAAATATTGTCGACGTCCTCAAAATATTTTTCATCTCTTTAAATCTTTTTCGTGTCCTCGGACACGGGGCTTTCACTAGTGTGTATATATATATATATATATATATATATATATATATATATATATATATATATATATATATATATATATATATATATATATATATATATATATAATAGTGATACATTGCGGCCGGCTAACGTGCGGCCACCCCCTTCGGGGGTATTTTCGGAACTTTTTTTTTGGGGATTGATCACCTACCCTTGGATTGGACCATAGATCAAAAAATCGAAATATTTTCGGAAATTTTTGCCCGGTCGTGATATTTCGCGAAATCTCGCGCGAGATATCGCGAAATATCGCTTCGGTTTCGCTGTTTCGCTGTTTTGGCCCGAAAAATCCGGCCAGCTGTTTCCCTGTTTCGCTTTCACTTTCGGTGGCCACTGCAACAGCACTGGTTTCGGTCATTCAGTCTTTTGTTTGGGCCCGAAATTTTTTTTTTATTTAAAGCCCCTCCCTCCCCCCCATTCCCTCACTCTCCCACTCCCGAAGCCCTCCCCCCCATTCCCTCACTCTCCCACTCCCAAAGCTGAACCCTTTTGGCCCGAAATTTTTTTTTTATTTAAAGCCCCTCCCTCCCATTCCTCCCACAGACCACATTCCCCCCTCCCCCCATTCCCTCACTCTCCCACTCCCGAAGCCGAACCCTTTTGGCCCGAATTTTTTTTTATTTAAAGCCCCTCCCTCCTATTCCTCCCACAGACCACAGTCCCCCCCCCATTCCCTCACTCTCCCACTCCCGTAGCCGAAGGCCCGAAGCCGAAGTGACTTCGTCCCACTCCCTCCCTCTCCCACTCCCGAAGCCGAAGCCGAAGGCGAAGCCGAAGCCGAAGTGAGTCACACGACTCACACAGTCCCACTTCCGTCTTCCTTAGAGGTATGAATTCCGTCTCTCTTCCTCTCTCCCTATTCCTTACTGTGACTTGGTTTTTGTAAAATTCAAAAACGATGAGACTGGTTTTTGTAAAATTCAAAAACTGGGTTCTGTACGCACTACGCACAAGCCCCTATGGCCTATGTGGTGCACAGTGCACACTGACTTGCACTTAGAGGTACGCACAAGGTTGCACAAGATTGCAACTTGCACACACTCTATGCAAATTAGTGCTCACCAGTTTGTAAAAGAAACCCACAATGAGAACACAGATATGTACGCTTGTTCACATATCTTATTTATTTGTTTGCTTGATTTAATCATTCATACTTGCCGAAATGTTTAATCAAAGAATTTATAAACGGATTTTCTTCAAAACTTTGTTGATATATTTGTACAAGTTTGAAAAGGTTTCCCAGAAAACTATGTAAAAAAAAAGAATTAGACATATATCTAAAATCTGACTGATCGATTTTTTTTAATATGACGGGTTCAATGTATACATCTGTAAACCCTAAATCTAGAACCAAACCGATCTTGATTATGCTCTAGAGTTTGATCATTCTAAAATAAAACCGATCAAAATTTGTGTTAGACCGGTTGGACGGTCAACGGACTGAAATTCTTCGGGGAGCCCGATCAGACCTCCTGGTTAGATCGATCTAGGAAACCCCTTTGAGTAGGATGCACTTTGAGTTTGGTTGAAATTGGGATTCATAGGACTATATTATCTCAACTGATAGGACCATAGTAGGATGCACTTTGAGTTTGGTTGAAATTGGGATTCTTTGATAGATAAGGCCTCTCTTTAGGGTATCAATGCTCTAAATATCCAAGTATCTGTGGAACATAATTATGTATAAAAATAGTTTATTATCATCAAAATTTAACTCAAATAATTTTGAAGCAATTCGATCACAACACCGATGCATTAATTGTATTTTGCATGCATTGCTATCCGTGCGAAGGCCGGTTGCGAAGTACTATCGATGATATCGGTTCAAAATCTTATTTTTCGGTAGATATTTTTAAGCTAATAGCTAGTGTTTTGGTTATTTAGATCATTAGATGCTATCGGGCTTTTAACTCTCTTTTGTTTTGGCTGTGCAAAGGTGCAAACGCTTGTGAGCATTGGCCCTTGAATAGAAGCATAGAAGTGAAAGCTTGACTGCTTGAGTCATAACTCGTAAGAAATCTTATAACAAAGGTATGTCCGTATGTGTTATTTCTATTTACGGATCCATTATTAACAATAGAGCTTGCAATCTTAAACTCATCGCATAAAAAATTAACATCTATTATGCATTCTGCATATTTTATAAAATCTAAATAGATAGACACGTCACACATTGAAGGTGAACTTTCATTTATAAATTATATTAGATAAAATATAAATATTAGATAAAATCTTAAAATAAATAAACATTCAAGAGTTATAACGATAGAAACGATCAAACGACTTTATTTAGAACACTTCTTGCACTTAGGTTTCTCGATATAATCGACTGTAACATTTCTACTGAATATTCTATTGATTGACGGTGTCTAAGAAAAGTTTGTCTAAGAAAGGTGGTATTTAAGAGAGCCTAGTGCTCCTCCACCGATCTGGAACTGATCTAGCCGTTGCGCCTTAGACTATTCAATTGGATATCTAAAGTCGAATATATCTTGATACCTTATTGTTATTGCACATACACTCGTAGGATTACCGTAATCATCTAATCAAGACTCTAGTAGGGAAAGCTCGGCACATACACTTGTGTATGTGTGTCTAGTCTGTAGTCCCCATAATCTAGAGATTTTGGTTAGAGTTGTTGACTATTAAAGTAACATAAATTAACTTGTAAATTAATATCATTTTTACAGACTTACAGTAAAATGGGAAAGAAAGATATTGGATAGGAACACGGTGTTGCAGTAGCTGGTGATAAGTCAAAGTCACAGTGCAACTATTGCCAAAAGATTTTAAAGGGTGGCGGGGTATCCAGACTGAAACAACACTTAGTTGGAGGTTTTCCAAATGTAGAGAAGTGTACAAAATGTCCAAAAGAGGTTAGAGATTTAATGAGTGATGTGCTCAGAATAAGTAAGGATAAGACATTGGATAAGCGGAGGGCTGAGGAGCAATTCAGAGAGACTTTGGCTGCCCCTATCCGTATTGAAGAGGAGAACTCTGACGATGATGATCCAGCCTTTAGAGAGGCAAGTCATATGTCCCGTGCCGAACAATAGGAACGGGATCAGAGAGAAAGGATAGAGCGTACGAGACCTGATTTTGGTCATTCTGTACGTGAGACCGGAGGTAGTTCAGGTACTCGAGGTACTAGCCATGGGGGGAAGGGTATTGGTAGCTTATGGCGCTCAATGTCTATGAGGCAAAGCAAGTCTTCACGGTCAAGTTTTGATCCATATGCTTGCAGAGGGCAGGACACGAGTCAACCAACAATTCCACAAGTAGTAAATAAGAAGGGGATTAAGGTTAGACTGCACAAGTTCATTGCTAGATTTGTACACTACGGGGGTTTGCCACCTAATGCAGTGGCTAATAATCCCTTTTACCAGACAATGCTTGATGAGGCTGGTAGGTGTGGACCAGGAGTGAAAGGTCCAAGTGCATATGAGTTGATGAACCCACTTCTTGATCAGGAGGATGACGATCTCCGAGAATACATGGGGGACTTAAAGAAAAAATGGCTACAATATGGTGTTACTATCATGTGTGATGGTTGGACAGGTCCCATGCGCATGTCACTAATCAATTTTATGGCATGCAGTGACGGAAAAACGATTTTTCTTAAATCAGTTGACGCGTCTGCACATATAAAGGATCATCAATATTTGTATGAATTGATGAAAGAAGTTATAGATATGGTAGGAAAAGAGAATATGGTGCAGATTGTCACTGATAATGGTAGTGCATATCTGAAAGCTGGAAAAAAGCTCATGGAAACAAGTGGCTATAACTTGTTCTGGACCCCCTGTGCTGCTCACTGTATAGATTTGATGCTTAAGGATATTGGAAAGAAGAGTAAAGTAAAGAATCTGGTGCAGATGGCGAGAACAATAACAAACTTCATCTATAATCATAGTTATGTGCTTGCTATGATGAGGGAGAAGTGTGGGGGGGATATTGTGAGACCGGGTCTCACTAGATTTGCAAGCAACTATATAGCCCTACAGAGCTTGCTCGATAAGAAAGATAGTCTTAGGGCAATGTTTACTTCTCCAGAGTGGCTGCAATATCAGGGGCGACATGCTGGTGTAAATATTGAGGACTTGGTTGGGCAGTCTGCATTTTGGATTAAAGTCCGTGAAGTTGTCGATATTCTCGACCCTATTGTGAAAGTATTACGGATGGTGGATGGAGATAAGAAGCCCACTATGGGATATATGCATCGTGCTATTGATCTGATGAAAGATCAATTGAAAACCAATCGTTCTCATGATTGGATATTAAAGATCATTGAGAAAAGGTGGACAACACAGCTACAACATCCCTTACATAAGGCTGGTAAGAATCTATCCCTAACGTGGTATAATTAGAGCTTATCATTATAACTGTGATGATTATCTAATCTTTTTTGTAGCATTTTATTTGAATCCGATGTATCACTATAATCTCGATCTTGGAATTCGAGATGACCTGATTCAAGGGATTCAAGATGTAGTTGCGAAGTTAGTATCAGATCCAAATGAACAAGCGATCTGTCTTAGTGAGGTAATCTTGTAAATAGATTACACATTTTAATTTCTATGAGATGAAGCTTTTAATTGAGTATTTCTCATTAAAGCTTTAATTCCCTCAATCTTGTAGTTGAAGATCTTTAGGGATACGATGGGTAGCTTCGCGACACCAGCTGCAATAAGTGGGAGACAGTTAACACAACCAGGTCAAACACTTAAATCATGAATAAAAATCATAAACACTTTTTTTATTTGTTAAGATTTACTTAGTGATATTTTTTTTATTAATGTAGCTGAATGGTGGGTAACTTATGGCACTTCGGCTCCAAATCTACGCCAAGTTGCCATCCGAGTCCTCTCATAAACCGCTTCATCATCCGGTTGTGAACGTAATTGGAGCACGTTTGGGTTGATCCACACTAAAAGAAGGAACAGGCTGGGGCATGAGAGGTTGGAGAAACTTGTACGCGTGCACTATAATTTACGAATGATGATAAGAAATTTGAAAGAAGGAGAGGACAGGGACATGGGACCGATCGATCTTAGCGATATTTTTTCTGGAGACGCAGAGGAGGACCCATTATATGAGTGGGTTAAGGAGTTGGGATCTCCAGCTATGGACACCCCCTCAGGTAGACCGAGCCTATACATCGCCTCACAGATGGGTATAGATATTACAGACCTAGAGACGCAGGCTCGTAGCAGTAGCACCGATGAGGATTCTGATGATAGTCATAGTGGTAGTGATGATGTTCCTGGCGGTGGTGGTGGCGGTGGGGGCAGTGGTGGTGGTGGCGGTGGCGGTGGCGATGGAGGCAGTGGTGGTGGTGCTTCGGGATCACAGAGACCGTTAAGCCCATTTACTGGAGAAGATCAGTTTGAATATGCTACTCAGGATCGTGATCATGCTGATCCACGATAGAAGAGGGCAAGACATTATGAGCGTAGACGAGGTGCTCCGAGACAGACTGATAGAGATAGCTCCACATCTACTCATCGGAGCCAAGAGGTTGACTCATTATCGTCTCAGTTTGATAAGATGAGCACGACCAGTGGTGGATACGGTGGATACAATTATGGTCAGGGGCAGACTAGTGACCCATATAGTCAACCTTATAGCCAACTGGGCATCGGTGGGATTTTCTACTCTCCATATGGATATCCTGACCAGAGCGGTAGTTCTTATGGCTCTCAGCTTCAGCCTCAGCCTCAGCTTCAGCCTCAGCCTCAGGGATATCAACTGTATCCATATGGATATGATCATCCGATAACTGAAAGTGCAGTTGTATATCCCCATACAGATGGAGGGGTCACCATCGCTTTATATACACAGTATCCGGTGATTGGATATTTGGTTGGGGTGTCAGGACCAGAGTATGAGCAATATATGCGAGAGTTTATACAGTGGCACCAGCAGTATATGACATGGCAACACTATTGTACAGATTATCTTGCATCCATTTACCAGAGGCGAAATCCAAGAAATGATTATGAGCCGGGCCGCCGATCATTTTGGCAGTAGATTTGATGTTTCATTAGAATTTTGATGATGTATTCTTAATTTCTTATGTACTTTTGGGTTTTGGTCCTTTTGGATATATAGTCTGTATTTTCAACCAACTATTCTTATGAGATGGCTAGTCGTTCACTCGTTCATCAGTTTAGACTTCTTTTATAGTTCAATATTACTTATTAATTATTATCATTTACAGATGACCTCCCAACCTCCTCCGCATAGAGATTCTGGGTTAAAAGATATAGGGTGGCAGCACGGTTTTCCCTTGGACACAAAGAAACAGAAGTCACAGTGTGCATATTGTGGCAAACAGATCGGAAGTGGAGGTGTTACACGATTGAAACAGCACCTCGCCGGCTGTTTCCCCGATGTAGCAGAGTGTTTGAAGGCTCCGCTTGAAGTCAGAGTATTCATGCGCAATCTATTGAGAAGCGGAGACAAAGGAGTTCAGCATCGAACCCCTAGGCAACCCAAGAAGGGATGGATCGAGAAGTCCCGAGACTCCCGACATACCAACACTCTATCAACAAGGAGTCATTCAGATGATATCGAGTACCCGCTAGATATTGAGACAGAAGAGGAGAAGGCTCAGTTTCGACAGGCGGTCTTAGATTCGAGGCACTCTCAGCGGGAGCGAGCTGAGAGAGGATGGATGCCGACACAGTTTGCTCATGATGCCAGTGCAAGCGGTAGTGGAGCTGGTCCGGTAAGGGATGATGATGATGTACCTACATGGACTACGAGTGAAGAAGAAAATGCTGATGATGATGTCATTACATGGACAAGTGATGATGAATGATTATTTTTACTTCTTCGTGATGAAAATAAGGTATATATATTATTCCAGCTTAGTTATAAACTTATAATTGTTCATGTAAGTTAATCAATATTATCAAATATCATTTTGCGTTGTTTGGACTTTGGATATCATATCTTTAAACCCCCGAGTGAGATGCATCTGTACAGTGTGCATAAAAATCAGCAGCGCCTGCATAGAATACATGATATGTGAAGCTCTACCCCCCTAAACAGGGTAGAAATATTATTTGAGTGTTCCAAAGTGTGTATCTATGCTTGATTTATGACTATCTAGAGTTTCATTAAAAAATTCCTTCGAAAAAGCAATATTTCCACCATTTCTGTAAAAATGTAATATTTCCACACTGTCGAAATATTTCCACGAAATATTTCCATATCCAGAAGGTCAAAATTTCCACCAAAATGGAGATTTCGAACCTTGGATTGGACACACAAAAATTTCAACCTGATCCAAGACTTGTTGGCCGTCCAAATGTGTTGATCTTTTATCGGTCGTTCATTTTTTTCGCCATTTTGATCAACACATTTGGACGGCCTACAAGTCTTGGATCGGGCTGAAATTTTTTGTGTGTCCAATCCAAGGGTAGGTGATCAATCCCCAAAAAAAAAATTTGAAAATACCCCGGAAGGGGATGCCGCACGTTAAGGCCGCACGTTATCGGCCCGCAATGTATCACTACATATATATATATATATATATATATATATATATATATATATATATATATATATATATATATATATATATATATATATATATATATATATATATATATATATATATATATATATATATATATATATATATATATATATATATATATATATATATATATATATATATATATATATATAGAGAGAGAGAGAGAGAGAGAGAGAGAAAGAGAGAGAGAGAGGACTGTTAGGTTGCGCTGTGCGCTGCGGTGAAGAAATGCGCTGCGGAGCCACGACCGTCCGATTGAATCGGATCAAATGGCAGGAACCGCTCCCGCACCGCACCGCACCGCCACCGCACCGCACTGCACCTGCACCGCTCCCGCACCGCCACTGTCCGATCGTGCCCACCCGTCCAATCGAGTGGCCTCTACAGCTTTCGCTGTTACTGTAGCGGCTACAGTAACAGCGAAAACTGTTTCGGGCCGTTCGATCGAAAAGGTTGATGGGAATCGAGTGGCCAGTAACAGTTTTCACTATTACTGTAGCGGCTATAGTAACAGCGAAAACTATTTCGGGCCGTTCGATCGAAACGGATTGATGGGAATCGAGTGGCCAGTAACAGTTTTCGCTGTTACTGTAGCCGCTACAGTAACAGCGAAAGCT